>BGPR01006706.1:15531-26198 GCA_013235015.1 Araneus ventricosus | reverse complement strand
GTTTCTAAAAATAAAGACTTTGTGATTCGTAATGATTGACATAGGAAGATGAAATCTTCCTTGATAACCTTGAATATTCTCTGCGTTATAAATTAATCTTTTGACCTGCATCTGGACATTGATGAAAAGACTTCACGCCTTTCTTGTAAAGATAAGAGTATTAATGTCAAAGGTTTATAAATTATGATGCAACCGAATCCTACGTGTGATTCAGTGGCGAATCCAGGGGGTGGCTATCGGGCTGCAGCCCCCCTCAAGGCTAGACCAGAATTCTTTATTTTATTTAAAATCACTACAGCTGTTTTTTCTTAATCTCCCTTTGAAAAAAGTGAACAAATTTCTTCCTGGTTTTTGACAGGCTCGAAAGTTTCTCCACTTTTGTAGTCATTTCACTAGCATTTGCAGCATTGACACGGTTAAAAACATGTTTTTGCTAGTTATTTCACTGTGTTTTTTGTTAAATTATCGAAGGTATTGTAGTGTTCTTTATGATTCTTATTATCAAGTGAGTAAAGTCTGTAAAGTTAGAGTGTTTTGGTTCACATAAGCCATAAGATTTGACATTCGCCACGACGATATAAAACTTTTTATACTTCAAACCCCCCCCCCCCCTCGACCCAAATCCTGGATTCGCCACTTGTGTGATTGAATACTTTAAATTAATTAATTTAATTAATTCATTAAATTAATTAATTTGGCTTTATTATCTCTTTCACCAGCAAATGCCATGTATTTTACACACCTATCACGTTTATCTGATCTCATTTAAGTTCGAATTATTTTTAATTAAGAAGAAAGCTTCTAGTCACATTTCTACACTGTATTTCTAGCAAAATAAATTTACTTAATTGAACTTCAAAATCTTTCGGTGATAGTTGCTTCACGCACTCTTTTGTTTGTTTGTTTTCTCTTCTTAAAACTTCTGATTGAAATATATCAGTAAACTCACTAAATTTTATTCTGTCAGAAATTTCTGAATCATAATTACCTAAAACAAGTAATTTAGAATGAGCATGCCTGTATGGCTTGTAGATATAGGGAAACTGCTAAATTCAATTGGAATCATCATTTATTTCGTTTGTTAAATTTATCATTTTTTTAGGATTAACATTAAACACTATTTACAAATATAAAATTTATTTCATACAGAAATACATTTTTTATCATCATCACTTTATTGAAGTTGCAGGCTTTTTAATTTACAGAAGAGTAACGAAAAGTAAAAGTTCGACTCGTCTTTAAAATCCCTAAGACTTATTACTTCTAATTCTCAATGTTACCGTCAATTTAATATAGAGTGAAATAGAGTACATGAAATAAAATCGATTTCCCGTACAGTTGCTGTAACATAGTTTGTAATGTCATAATTACTTTTTAGGATGATTCCCATTTTTAGTTCTAATGAACCACAGTTTATAATATATTACATTCTGCTTCCAAAAAAGGATCTAGACTTATAGATTTGTAAAGTAATTAGTTTAAATTTTAATGAAAAATTTAATGGTATGTTTAAAATGAAACACCTACAATATTTAAAATTACGCAATATTTTAGATATTAATAACAAACTGAGCTTAAGTTAGAAAAATATTAATGTTTTTTTACGCGACTATAAATTTGCAGAAAACTTCCACCTTCTTTATATGTTCGTAAAGGTGTAGGATCCCCTGAAGAACTACTATCAATATCATATTACAAGTGATAGCTCTCTATAATATGCAGCATCAGATGTATATTTTATGTTTGTTAAGTTTTTGTAAATACGTATTTCTTCCTCATTATTGTGCATTTATAACCAGTGTTGTTATCCCTGCATCTTGGTAAAAAAAAAACTCTTAACTGAGAACAGATTAAAAATAATAATAAAACAATTAAAAATTGTTTTGTCGCATCTGAGAAATAATTTAATATTGGATTTGTAATTTAATTAAAAGGAGATAGCATAAAGATGTTTTTTACAATATGTTTGCAATCTTTATCAAACTGAAGGGTGAATCTTTTCCTTTTTTAATAAGAATATATTTCAAATAGTGTTGCCTACTCCAGCCTAGAATTGGATGGTTGTGTTTTATGAAACAAGGACAACTGTGGTTATCCTACGTTAACTAAGTCTATAAATAGCATTTGTTCTTGAAAAAGACTTATTCTTTAGATTGACAACCAAGGAACATTTTAAATTTACTTTGTGAAAATACATCGATATCTGATTATGCAGCACGTTTAACTTAGGATATAACACAGCTAACGTTTCATTGGCTGAATTTGATGACGTATAGAAAGTATTAGAAGCGTTTTATTATAATTCGGAACTTAATGAAACCCTTATGAGCTATCCTTTACACAAGCTTTATTTCCATAATCATTAAGAAAACATACAGAATTCCGATTCTGCAAACGCTCTTGTGAAAAAATAAATTTAAGAGCAAAGTGATTAGAATGCGTGTATGAAGGTTATGGAATTTCATAAATTATTAAATGCTCTTTCTTAAAAAAATTGTTTACATATTTTCTTCTCGGAAAAAATCATATTTCATATAACGTTAATTGAAAATTTGTACTGTAGTTTATAAGCCAAATCATTTTTTAAACATGATATTTGCACAAAATGTATACTTGAAATTTTCGTGTTTTATAGAATAAGTATTATTCATCTCAAATGTGTTAGGAATATTAAGTACATTTTTAAATATTTTGAGATGAATAATACTTAAATTTATTAAGATTGTATAAGTTAACAATCTCTCATGGAAATAATCCGCACATTCTATCTTTGCTCAATAAACAATTGTCATGGGAGCATTTCTTCCTAAATCATTTTTGTATTCCCCTTTAATTCAGTAATTAATCTTGACTTTACTTTCAACATTATCCTACTTTAATAGTTTCCACTATTTTTTAATTAATTACTTCTACATATTTCCGGTCTTTCAGAGAACCAAATAATCTATAAAGGAGTATTGTAAAATCTGTTTTTCAATCGTTTTAAATCAAGAAGAAAATGTTTTTCTTACAACAGTCTACCAACCCTTAAGTGGTCGTCATAGTAACAATTCAGCACAGGGTTATTGAGTTTCGTTATTAGAGTAACAGCTATTTACTCAATCATCCTAGAGGCTTTAGTCACGAGAGAGAAGATATATCACGAAATCATTAACATTTGTTGGAACACTTCCTTCAAAGATAAAAAGGACCTCATTTTTCGCTAAATGTGTGTGGAAATACTCCAATATTATTTATAAAAGATTTTCGCTAATATATTTAATAATATGGATAAAAGTAACATAACAAACTTTTAAAACTTGAAAGGAGTTCTTTATTTAAAAAACTGATCAGTCCCCGTTTGTTATCAACATACGCGATATCAATATGGCTGCTAGTTTAGAATTGATACGTTACCAAGTCTGTGCTATCAGGATATCAATACCAATGAGGCTGAAGTTACTCTATCTGCCTGATTGGCGAAGCACTAACCAGCTAGAGATATCGAGGTAATATTGGAGTGAAAATATGCGGAAATGAAGCAGATTTGCTACAATCCTGATAGTTATAATCCTAGTTCCACAGGATTTTAAAAGGATTTATGTTTTAGAATGAAAATCGTCTGATTTTGACGGTTAATGCTAGTTGAAACAAGTATCATGAGTTTTGTTGTCAAAGCAAGCAATTCGTTTTGAAAACTGGACCAGAAAAAATAGATAGATATCAGAACAAATAAGTGAGTACAAATTTGTGATTATTATCTGAAATTTTAACCTTCTGAGCGCCCAATTATTTTTAGCTGTCCGGTTAGAAAAGTTAGCTTTTAAAGTAAATGAATCGATATTTTTTGTATTTAGTTATGTCTCTAAAATCTTAAGAATACTTTATCCATGAGTGTTTAAAAAACAGTAATAATTAATATAATTTAACAAAAGATAATAAAAATTAATTAAACTTTTGTATTAGACAGAATGGAACATATGCAGCTACTTCCAATAGAATACAATTGCAGATAATAGAATACAAAAAAGAAAAAAACATAGATGAAACAGAAAAAGTAAAAACAATAGCGATAACAATACACCTTTTTGAGCGCCCAACGCAGCAGCATCCAGTGATTGCATCAACAATACTGTCCTACAATTAACCAACAAATTACTATAGAATTAAACAACAAAAAACCCTGCTATAATAATTAAAATAATCAAAACACATAAAAGAAAACAATCAGAATATAAAAGAAAAACAATTAAAATGGAAGAAATGGAAGAGAACTCGAATGGCGAACTTTTTCGAAGACCACTCGCCATCGGAGTTCTAATATGGATAACTTTTCTGTGAAGGGCATTATTTATAGTCAAAAATTATACCCCCTGTGGCCTGAATTTATCCATTAACTGAAATATAGGAAATAATCCCTTTGGAAAAAAGAAAAACTTAATAAAGAATAAATAAACTTAAATTGTTTAAAAAATATACATATAAGTACGAGCTCTCTGCTTTTGAAATTAACATGGAAAACGTAAAAAGACGGTTGCGCCTCTCGGAGGGTTAATCTATCATGCTTAAAATTGCTAATTTATTCTATATTTTTTTTTATCCTGAAAATCACTCATGTTTGTGCCTGCCATAAAATACCTGAAAAAAATGTCGGATTTTAGTTAATATACTCAAATAAAAGAAAATAACAGAAAAATTGTTTTCACACTTAAATTGAATAAATTATTTTCTATCTGTGAATTTCTAATGATATCGCCGAGAAAATTTTTCTCTAAAAAATATAATTTGTTAAAAGCACTTCATGGTTATTAGTCTCTGTATTTACTTTTTTGGACATTATGGGTTTTGCTCAATAATATCAGGTATACATTTTACTAAATAGAATAGTAAAACATTTTCATGTTTCACAATCAACCATAACACTAGAAATTTAACAATGAAATGTTTATTTTGATTTATTTCTATCCAGGAGTTAAACATTATTTTACGTACGCAAGCGTTTCAAGTAACATTTGAAATTTATTTGCGATTTTAAAACTTTTTCGCGTCTTTTTTTTTGCAGAAGAAATTTTGCAGATAAAAACAGTGCCTGTTAATTTTTTTCCCTAGAATCATTTATATACTTTTAAAATGGGCATGAAGTGAAATAAAACATGCATTTTTAAAGATATTTTTCTTCCCTTCAAATGTGATAAAAAAAAGGAAATTGCAGCATTTAAGATTGAAAAAAATTATGTGAAAAATAATGTGAAATGAGAGCGAAAATTAATGAAAATGAATTTGAATGCAATGCAATGCAACTTCATTTATATTTGGTAATTATTAATTATTATTAATATTATTATTATTTATATTTGGTAATTATTAATTATTAATATTATTATTGTTAATTATTATTAATATTTGTTTTAACAGTGGTTGTTTCTTACGCGAGAGGCAATCTTTTTTTTTTCATTTTCTGCGAAATTTGAAACATTCGATTATTTAAATCATCAATATATTTAATAAAGTATTTTAATCCTTTCTTTACGAACGGTACAAATGCTGCACCAGCGGATATTTTTCGCTGTTTAAAGGCTGGTACAATTGCAATAACAAAATCATTTGAATTTTACTTCACTTGCTTAGCTCATCCATAAATCTTTAATTATCCTGTAAATTGTTTCAATCCCTTGTCATAATAGATTGCCGCGCGTTCGATTAATAGTTTTATTGCTAATTACACTAGATAAACATAGGTAAACCCACGGGAGGTAGAAAGGAATCATATATTTTTTTATCGAATGTCTTTTTTGCGGGAATTGCCGTTTTAAGAGAATATATGAGATTCGTCTAGTCCGTAATCGAAAGGTTAAACATAGAATTTCCATTCATTTATACGCAAGCTAGAGTGAAATTAAAGAACTTTCTGAAGAAAATTTTGCAAATAATATATATAATATTCAACAAGATGATATTTTTGTCCAGTATGAACTTTACTGATTTTCTAAACAAGATGATTTTATTGGATACTTTCAATATTACAAAAGTATACTTTGAAAAGATTTGAATATATTACTTTCATTTCAGAGATATAAGAAATTATTACTTTTACTTTCCAATGAATGATTACTTGTTGGATAGAGACTGAAATTCTTACAGAACAGTTTGATAGACATTGATTCTCTGTATAGAACATATGTACAGTGGCGAATCCAGGATTTGGGTGTGGGGGTGACTGAGGTATAAAAAGTTTTGTAAAACCTGTTTTTTTTTAAGTTTGTATAAAATGTTTTTGTCAAACCTCACGGCTTATGTAAACCAAAACACTTTAACTTTACAGACTTTCCTCACTTGACAGTAAGAATCATAAAGAACACCACAATACTTTCGATAATTTAATAAAAAAATACAATGAAATAGCTGACCAAAAAATGTTTTCGACAGCGCCAACGCTACAAGTGCAAGTGGAATGACTAGAAAAGTAGGAAAATTTTCGAGCCTGTCAAGTCAGAAAGCAATGTTGTCACGATTTTATTACTATTCTTTTAAAATGAAAATTAAGATCAAACAGTTGCAGTGATTTTAAATTAAATCAAGAATTTTGGTTTAGCTCTGGGGGGGCTGCAGCCCGATAGCCCCTCCCCTGGATTTGCCACTGAATCAACATCATAAATAAAATTGTTAGATTAGCACTAATAAACCGTATTGTATACAATTTGCACATGAAACCAATGTTTGTTGTTTTATACAAATTTTAATAATTACTTTACCCCTCAAACAATTCTTGAAACAAAGTCAAACGAAACAGTCAAGAAGCACTTTGCTGCTGTAACGTGCGGCCTGTTTTTAAATGGTGTCAAACTCGAGTTTCGTGTGTTGAATCCCTGGAGCGTACCAAGGCTCCGCCCCATTCTTCCTATCAACTGCGTGCGATTCCGCTCTCCAACACAATCCCTTGTCAATGGATTGGGTAAAAGTAAAACGGCCGTTTTACATGGCCCCTGCACTTTCTCCCTTCTCCCCCCCAAGGTTGGAAAATAGAACGGCCGACTGAGAAAGAAAGCGTCGATGATGACATAACTAAAACGTGACTAATGAGTGGCCTTTCGATGGCAGTAGTCACATGTTAATCGTCGATTTGGAATCGTCGTTTTCGATGAAGCAAATCTCACGCTACGGTACAGTGAGTTTCAATTGATGATATGTAAAGCAATATAAAAAATGTCAACAGAAGAATATGAATTACAGTAGTCTCCCTACAGCGAATTTCTCGCTATAACGAAATTTTTAATCGGAATGTTAAATAACATTCAAAATATTCTCCATATAACGAAGTGGTTGTCTCCCTATAACGAATTTTTTCAGACCTTTATCTTTACGATTTTTGTCATTTTTGAAGAAAGTTGCTAATTTTTGTGCACACAAATCGCTCACACGTGCCTGTTTCTGGAACCACTCGCATTGCTCATTCCAGCGATAACACATAACAATAGAATGCTATGTGAAGGGTAATGCAGTTGTGGGGACCTGGGTTTCTACAGAGGGAGCAACATTTCTACGGGTCAAGATCCAAGAATCGGGGTGGAGTGGGGGTGGAAACAGCAAGTGGATGTGACAATACGCATTTTATGTTTATCCGTACTAGTACATATTATTCTCTAAATTGGTGTATTGTCTTCACTTTTGAGCATTTTGTTTATACAATAAAAATTAGTATAATTTTAACAAATTTATAATAAATATTACTTCATTTTTAATTGAAAGTCATAATTCAATATTTTTGAACTTAGCGCACATACTAAAAGGTTTGTAACATTTACTTAAATAACTGCAAAAATCTCTAATCTCCGTATAACGAAATTTTCTCTATAGCGAATTTTTCAACTGGAACCAAGAGATTTCGTTATAGGGAGATTCCACTGTATTATGTAGAAGTTACGTTACAACGATTTCAATCGACTGTGATAAGCTGGATGCGGATCAATAGTTTCTTTACAATTTTAATGCATCTTATGCAGTGGCGAATCCAGGGGGGGAGGCTATCGGGCTGCAGCCCCCCCAGAGCTAAACTAAAATTCTTCATGTTATTTAAAATCACTACAACTACATGTTTTGAATTTTCATTTAAAAAAATAATAATAGAATCATTTGCTTTCTGGCTTGACAGGCTCGAAATGTTTCCTACTTTTCTAGTCATTCCACTTGTAGCATTGACGCGGTCGAAAACATTTTTACTAGTTATTTCATTGTATTTATTATTAAATTATCGAAAGTATTGTGGTGTTCTTTATGATTCTTATTGTCAGGTAAGGAAAGTCTGTAAAGATAAAGTGTTTTGGTTTACATAAGCCGTGAGGTTTGACATTCTTCACTACGATACAAAATTTTTATGACCTCAGACTCTCCGGCCCCGACCCGAATCCTGGATTCGCCACTGAATTCTTATGTATAGTAATAATACATAGATTTTGGAGCTATACATCAAGTGCTTCGCTTTAAATGCAAAAATTCATGTATTTTTGAAGCTAAATTCTTGTCTTTTATGGTTCTCTTTTGCGTGAAATATTTCTTAGAACATATACATTTCTAGTAATTAATATACGTTTTTATTATTTAATATATGTAGTTAGAAAAAAATTTTAATAGTCCTTAGTCATGTTTTCGCCAAAGAAATAACGCAATGCGCAATGAGGGGGTGGAATTGATTTTAAAAATTGATTAAAGTTGAATTGAAATGCATTAATTTCATGTTGTAGTGTTGGTACACTTTTGTTTTCATTCCATGAGTTTTCACATATTGTTTTCAGACGCATGTCGACTGTTGCTTATGAAAATTGTATCATCACTAGAAATTCTCCTAAAGCGATGAGGGTTACAGCACTCAGAAAAAGAAAAATTCCATAATTACTTTTTATACAATGCGAAAAGTTAAACATTATTTATTTACATATTACAAAGTTCAAAACCTGTAGGAAACAAGAGTAAAATGATTAAATCTTTCATTTAATGCAGCGGTTCGCAACTTTTTGGTTATGCGGACCACCTGTTGTATAAAATATATTTTGCGGCCCACTAACTAAATATACAAGTAAGAAAATACAAACACATATAATGCATTTTTCTATTATATATTATATGCACGTATATGTCAGTAATTAGTAAAGCTTCTGTAGAAGGATTAAAAATATATTGTTTATAAAGCAAAAAAACAAGTGACGACTCTTCAAGCATGTAAACAATCAACAAGAAAAATATAGCAAATTAAAAGAAATTTTTAAAAAGAGTTTTTTTTACAAAGAAAGTAAAATTTAAAACTAGAACAAGAAAATATATTTTAATTAGAATACAATAAAATCAAAGTAAAATAACAAAAGAATTTTTTAGTAGAAAGAAATAAAGCTAAAAAAATTGGAAAAATTACGACAATGTTTAAGAAGCGCGCAATTGCAGCAGCTAAACAAAGAACTGTAGACTGATAAAAATCATACAAGTATAGACAAAAGTAAAAAATGAAGGAAATAAAAGCAATCCTAGAGTAATTCGAAGGTAACGAAAAGCAGAAATCAAAACAAGGAATCCATTCAAGTTCACTTTGTCAAGGGCTAAGAACTTTTCGAAATGGATTCAAAAGAATGTTTGGGGAATTTTCTGTAAGAAGCAAGCCTTTAAGCTAAAGCAAAGCTTCTCTTAGCCCGAACTTCCCAAAACACAGACGATTCTTGAAGCTTCCCTTACTTCGATTTTTGACTAGCGTTCAGCGGCCCACTAATACGCGGTCCGAGGCCCACAACTGTGCCGCGGCCCATTGTCTGATTTAATGCATTTCTTTTCGCTACTTAGAGCATAAACTTGTAAGCACAAATTTGTATTAAATCATGAGGATTATAAAACCATGAGAAATCCATCCATATAAATATACCTTGAAGGGTTTTTTTAAAAATCATTTCCAATTGCTCCAAAATTGCCACACCTTTATTTCTCAACCTACGGGTATAATAATAATTGGTAAACTGACCTGTACTTTCGGACATACCAAATTCGGTCACTAGCAGTTCCGAAGAAGGCCAACGTAGTTGGTATTTGAAGTACAACTCTAATTTAAATTAAAACGAACTACAGTAGGTGTCTGATTGGTGGGCAACAGAATACAGGCTGGGCACCAAACCTGGACCATTGGTTGACGCTTCAGCGTACAACCAACTGCAGAAACGGCCCAGCTCTCTTTAACAAAACGAAAATAGCAGTTTCTGACTCAAGGTACTCTGGTACTTAGGGGTATAACCATGACTTTTTTTGGCGTTTATTTATGAAATTTGTTGCGAGAGAAAACTTAAAATTAATTGCTTTTTAGGGAAAACATTCCAAATATATATTTTTTCTTCCATCTCCCGCATTTCAAATGAAAAGCATTGTCTGTATCTTATTTTATAGTGATGACGCTGGAGAAGCTGAAGACTTCATATTATTTAATCCTTAGCGTTTGAAGTGTTTCGTTTTAGTATAGCTCAGCAGCGTTTGCTACAGTATAAAACTTAAAATTAATTGATTTTTAGGAAAAACATTTCAAATATATATATTTTCTTCCATCTCCCTCATTTCCAATGAAAAGCATTAGTCTGTATCTTATTTTATAGTGCTGACGCTGGTGAAGCTGGAGACTTCATATTATTTAATCCTTCGCGTTTGAAGTGCTTCGTCCTAGTTTA
>BGPR01006706.1:0-11852 GCA_013235015.1 Araneus ventricosus | reverse complement strand
TGGATGGTTGGTCGGAAGCCTGGATATTTCATCATAGTTCCTATTCTCATCTCCGCCCTTCTTGCGACTGGTATGCAAAGGATTAGGTACGAAGCTGATCCAGAGTACCTTTTCAGTCCCACGGACGGCCCAGCCAAACAAGAGAGATGGACTATAGAAACTCTTTTCCCAATGAATCTCACCAAAGACTTCGATGTGGGCAGGATGACTCGAATCAGCCCCTTCGCCAGGATAATGATAGAAGCCAAAAATGGGAAAAGCATTTTCGACAAGGAGGTCTTCGCGGATTTGGTAAAGATAGACAAAATGGTGAACAATATCACAATATGGCATAACCATCGCCTCTGGAAGTATAAAAATATGTGCGCGAAGAAAAACAGAAGATGCTTTGAGAATACGATTCTTGAATTTGCTGACCGGTTAGACGACATGGAGAAGGGGAAGTACTCCATAGATTACCCCCTCATGATCAATGAAGTGACGTTCAAAGTGTTTTTCAGTGCTGCTTTCCTAGGAGGCGTTAAAACGGACGAGTTCAACATGATAGAATCTGCGAGGGCGGTTAATTTTTTGTATTTCTTGGAAACGGGGCCTATAAAAACCGAAAGAGCCAATGTCTGGGAAGCAGCATTTTTGCAGTTGATGGAGGAGACTGAATTCGAACACATTAACATCGCGTACTACACATCCCTGACACTGTCCGCTGAACTTGAGAAAAACACCATATCGGTTCTGCCATTGTTCAGTGTGACTGTCGTCATTATGCTTGCCTTCTCCGTGTCCACGTGCATGATGTTGGATTGGGTGAAAAGCAAGCCATGGCTCGGAGTCCTTGGATGTTTTTCATCGGCAGTGGCAGTAGCAGCAGCTTTCGGCTTAACTGTGTACTGCGGTTTGGAATTTATTGGACTTAATTTGGCTGCTCCTTTCTTGATGCTTGGTAAGTAATGTGAAATTTTATTAGCTTGATCAATGGCAACTCAAATTCACAACAGATTTAACCCTCTCTCACCGGTCTCGGGCGGTCTAAAAAATTTCCCTTAACTCTCTGACTGCCAAAACGTCTAATACGGTCCATCATGCAAACTGCCAGACAACGGCCCAGCGGTCAAAATATGGCATGCTTATTTCCTTCCCCTTTTTGAAAAGGGTCGGTAAACGGTGGGGAGCAATCTTATCTTATTTACAATGGTTGTTTCCTCTCCCACTGTCACTTTTGATTGATGTCTCCAGTAAGTGTTCGAGGGCAGATGCTCAATTTACTTTAAGCTCTCTGCTTACTTGCTGTTAAAAATTCTTGCTGTAATGCCTGTTAGTTATCACAAATTGTAAACGACCCCTATATAGTCAACAAGGGTTTGGATGTTAGAAATTTGACGATAAAAGAATCCCCCTCGACGCAAATGACCACTTGCTAATCGTATGGGGGAGGGAAATGTTTACCTTCTTTCTTCTCTTACCTCGGTCGGTCTGGGTTTTAAAGAAACTAGATTTCAAAGCACTGTGGGTTTCAGAGGGTTAACAGCGATGAAGGCCGGTCTGAGGCGGTTGGCGTCTTTTGAGGGAGGTGAGGTTCTGAGATCGCTTAGGAGATAAGCACGGTAAGGGGGTCCAATTATCCTTGCCAACCGCAGCCCATTTCCGTGCGCCTTAAGGGATGGTAATAGCAGAGGATGGGGTGGTGGGGTGAATAACCACCCAGGTTGGGCGAGTACAATTCATGTCGCTTCCTGCCAAAAACTCCTAGTTTTAAAGGGGCTATAGTAAAAAAGTCCCCTCAGGATTAAAGAGTTGAAGCTACTCGGGTACACGCCTAGTTAACCCTCCAGGGTATACAGCTATTTTTTCGGGCTGGAGGAATCAGCTCATACCATAATAGAGTAGAGTATAAATAGTATTTTGCTTCGTTGCGAAAGTAATTGGGTATATTTGCAATCTAAATAGGGGTTTAAAATGTTCCGACCTTAGAGGGTTAAAATGTCCTGAAAATAATCCGAATATACTTGAACAAAATTAATTTTATACGCCAATAGCAGATGTTCTGTGTAATAAAAATCTATATTTAAATGAAAACTGTCTAATTTCAACGGACTCTTTCTATTGTCCTTGGACGCATGGAAACGCATATTATATCACTCTTTAGTAATGCGATCACTTGTAGAAAGGTTTGTTGTGAAATTGAGTTGTCACTGACTATAGCCAGTTAGTATTAATTTTGTATAATTAAACGTTATTCTTAGCAATGTAAATATAGAAAAGTTCATTTCAGATTAAGCAACATTACGCATTAAGGATACGTCTATTCGCTAAATAATATGACGCATAATTCCTGTTAGACCGCTTTGACCTTGGCAAACATTTATTTCGGTATATTGAAGTGATTAGTTTCCTGTTCAGGAAATCAGTCATTGTTCTGTTCCTGCTATTGTTATTTCCTGTCACATGTTTCGTTCGTAGAGATAATTACTTTCCACTTTATTTAATGTAACTCGTCAGTCACTTTAAACCGAATAATATTACACAGTGCACTCCCGATTATCCGGGTTAATCGCCAGGAGGGATCGCACGGAGAATAGAAAAACACGGATAATCCGAAAACTCCTTTTTATTAAAGAAAAAATCAGCATCAGTACAAAAATATAAAAATTACTTACATTTGAATGCTGTATAACATCAAGTTAAGAATTTTCCTTTTAATATTTACTGCTTTAAAAAAATCTGCAATGCGTCTTTGCTGTTTGTTCATCTCTTTTCGTATACCAACGCACATTTGACGAATTGCAGTAATGTCACCGTAATCAAATCCTCTTTGTCCCATATAATCTAACTAAGTTCCCACAGATTGTAGAGCAGCAGAATGAGAAATTGTATTTCCTTCATTTAGTGCATCTTCTGCATCAGTACTAGCTGATTCTCCATTATCAAGTTCTTGAAGGATTTCTAATTTTTGTTTAACATTTAAAACGTTTCGTTTTAGTTTCAAACCACTCATTTTTACCAGTAGAAACTTTCCGCTACTAACTGACGATAAACAAGATGCAAAAACTAAAGGAACACGTGCAGTCACGGTTCACTAGTTTCACGGAATGAATCTCTCGATCGAACATCAACATCGATTCTACATGCATGGAAATGTTTCTCTTTAACTTTTTTTGTGAGTCCGGAATGAGCACGGATAATCCGCAAACCGGATAATCCGGGCATGGATAATAGAGAGTATACTGTATTCCTGCTTCATAATTAGCTTAGAAACGCACAATATGAAGATGAAAATACATGTATTTTATTCTGTTAATAATAATGCAATTTATTAATTTTAACAAAAAGGTTAATTATTCGTTTTATTGAAACCTTAATTCGTATTATTCCAATTAATTCCTAAACATAATTTATTTCATTAGAAAATTAATTGCTTAGTAATTTGAATAAAATTGAAATTTGATTATAAAAAGTATGAAATTTTGATGGAGAAAATTGAAGTATAACTCCACTCAGGTACTTTAAGGCTGAAATTTTCTGAGTTCTGATTGAAATAGAACATTATCATATTCTAATTTTCAAATTAAAAATTTATATAATCTTTAGAATACTGACCAATGAGTAGCAATCAATGCAATCATTTGTCTGCGATATGTTGGAATAAAAAATGGAACAAAGAAACGAAAATGAAATTATGCTAATAATAACTTTCTCAGGTGAATAAAATAAGAAAATTACGCAAAGTATACTCAACTCAATTTATTAGAAATATACGTAAAAAATGTGGATGAAAATAACTTCAACATGATAGTCACAGATATTAATGTAAATTTAACCCATAAAATGCCACAGAATAAAAGTGATTTTTTACTAAAAATCTAGCCTAGGTGGCAGAGGTGTCTGGGGGGTGCTAAGCCCCCCAAACGGGTCAAATTTTTGTACTCCATTCACGCAACAGACTATTCAATAAGTAGATAAATAAAGATCTGGCGAAAATTTAAGAGGGTTTTCATGACTCCCCTCCTCTTGTATAGCAGGCCGGGCGCCCGCCCGGGAGTAAGGGCACTCGTGTTGGGTAGGGCCGAGATCGCGAACAGTATATTATTTAACTTTGATCGAAAATCATATATTCTCGATACCTTCTGAAAGGCATTATATTTTGTTCACTTACAATATTATTGAAAATAACTTTTATATTGTCTTTTGTTGCTAAAAGCACATGAAATCATTTTATTCAATTTTAAGGAAAAGAGACATTGATAATGTTACTAAGTTGCTACCTCTTTTAATATGTGCCAATATATGTATGTGTCTTTATGGCGAGTGGTCTTCGATAAAGTTCGCCATTCGATTTCTCATTCATTTCTTCCTTTTTGAACATTTTTTACTTTCTAAATTAATTTTTATGCGTTTTAAATATTATCGTTTTAAACTTCTGTTGATGCAATCACTTGAGGCTGTTGCGTTAGTACGCTAAAAGATGTATTGTCATTGTTTATGTTTAAATCTGCTGTTTCTTATCTATACTTTTCTTTCTTTTTTAATTTCAATTTTTGTTTAGTATATCTATTATTTGTATCTGTATTATATTAGAAATAGCTGCATGTGCGCCTTTATATATAATACTAAGAATTTTTATTAATGTTTGATTAATTAATTTAATCAATTTTTAAATAATATTTTCATTAAAATTTAGTCAATTTATAACTGCCAATATATGCAATCGTCGAGACACCTTTCACATCGAAATAAGTAATGGAAAGTAATGAATAGATGTCTCAGCAGCAGTTATTTGTGATTCAGACGGACCAAAGTTCACTGCCAGGGGGATAATTCATGCACTTTCTACCACACACTGCATAAATGATTAATTTCGGCAATGAATAAAATGTTACGCCCATCGTAAGTTGTCTGTTGCTTCGGAAGTGAGTGCTTTTGCGAAGGAGACATAAACTTCGATCGTTCTTTCTATGTGTATTAAGCCTGCCATTCACTTGAAGTATAGCCATGCCATTTGTCCTAAAGTCGGCCATTCACTTGAAGTATAGCCATGCCATTTGTCCTAAAGCCGGCCATTCACTTGAAGTATAGCCATGCCATTTGTCCTAAAGCCTGCCATTCACTTGAAGTATGGCCATGCCATTTGTCCTAAAGCCGGCCATTCACTTGAAGTATAGACATGTCATTTGTCTTAGGCCCGGTTTTTCCCCCCACCCATTTTAATCGAAAATTACAGGCACGCCATTCACTTGTAATTAAAAGGACGCTAACTCTGAACGAAGGTGGGGGGAGCGATCTTCTTTCCCTCTCTACAGCTGCTTGTCGATCGCTCTCCGATTTTCCCCAGTCAGCAGATTTTAATTTATGCTCCCCTCGAAGCGAGGCTTCAATCTACGCAAGGCATTGTTCTTTTTGCTAGCCTCTTTCAGGGTCTCTCTGATTTTTCGTTCCGATTTCAGTCCAGACGGAATTCCAACCATGGCAAGACGTTTGGCTCATTTCCATAGATTTTTATATTAAAAGCACGCATTTAAATAATAATTAATAGGCATGTATGCATAATTACAATTTAAAACGTTACAAATATTTGTATTACGCATTTGTCATATTATATTGTATGCTGTATTATTGTTGCAATGAACAAAATCCTTTTATTTCCGATATTTTTTTTTTCAATTTATTTTTGTCCTCCTTTTCATTGGGAAAAAAGTTGGTCAAAGTTAACTACTTCAATATAACTCAAATTTCATTGTTTCTTATCTGTAAATCACTTTGTGACTTCTAAATGAACTTTGTGTCTTATTTTAATATGCCGCAGGTTTTTCATCCTGTTTGAGATTGATTTTGAAGGCCAATGTTTTCTAATATTCTTCTTCGTTTCTCCCGCTTTCACGCACAAGAGGAATATAATCAATAAAATTTCAGTCTCAGACATCTAATGCATTTCCAAATATATCTTGTTTTTTTCTCTTTTGAACGAAATAGTTATTATATTTCCAGTATATTTATTTTAATTTAATTCGCTCATTTAAAATTGAAGACGTACTACAAATGTAATATTTGCAAAATTAGATAGACTGAATTTAATTACTCCTTTCTCTTCTGGTATCTTTGAAATGTCTACCTATTCATGATATGTATTTAATAATACTGCTTACATAAAGTGGCCATTTATTTCCCCCCTCAAAACGGGACATATATTCATATTTAGGTAATATTATGTGAATTCAAGAAAACACGTATTTCTTCAGTTTTCATTTATTAACGGAAACAACAGGAATAAACTAGTAAAAATAAATAATTCATGAGATCTTGCATTTTTCTAAAGAACACACTTTTGATTCAGTATATTTGGTTTAATTTAAAAAAAAAAAAGAATGAAATTCTTGACAGGGTTTCTTAAAATTTACTCTGGTAATTAACGTTGCTTTATAAACTGCGACTTGCAATTGTGTTTTCTAGCTCGTTGACAACTTATTCATAAGAAAAAAGACTCTTGCTGCGAGTGCATTAGTGTCGGGCAGACATAGAATATATTCAATAACTATTGGCTTGAAAGTGTTTGAACAGTTCCATCCAAAGACTTTCGTTTTAAATATTCCCAGTGTTTCATTCTGTCACTTCATGCGGTGTAATGAAGTTAAAACTAAGTGCGATATAGGAGGCTACTGAGCAACTTACACATGCGTGATACGTATGTCGTATGATCCGTCATCGCCGGGCTAATAGACATTACCGCCGGATTTTTTTGATAGAATGTGGTGCCTTCTTGTTTGAAATTGTTATCGTCGATTGCTCTCTTTTTGAAAACGGGACATTTAGGCGTCCCGATACTGTGCTTGGAGATAACGGGACAGGTTACCAGAAAACAGTACAGGCTACCAGAAAACAGGACAGGCTACCAGAAAACAGTACAGGCTACCAGAAAACGGGACAGGCTATCAGAAAAGGAGACAGGCTACCAGAAAATGGGAAGTATGGTCACATTACTCATAAGCAAAGTGCCTGCATTCCTTAACACTTTTCAACTGCTCAAAGCTCTAGAGGAGCTTCCCATAGGCAAATCCTGTATTATTTTATTGGTTTAAAATTCCACCAATAAATCCTTTTCTTTTCCAAAATTATCATGGCATGGGTTTCAAAATGATAATAACTATGCTGATGAGCCAGCTTGTGACTTGGGGAAAAAAGTTACTGGACTTCTTTTTCGTTGGCAATATATACAGTCGACGCTCGTTATAACGACCGCTCATTATAAAGATCATTCCATTATAACGACCAGTGATAAAATCCCCAACTGTGTTTCCCTATGCACTCTATGTTATTTTACTCCCGCTATAACGACCGTCCAGTGTCGCCTAATCCCGATATAACGTCCGAATTCATCGGACACTCTTCCCGGTATTTGTCCAAAATTCCTTTATTTTCTTCTTTAAAATCTATATTAGAAATATATTTTTAATTGATAAAATTTTATTTTTAATACCAATGATAAAAAATAATTTGAGTATTTAGTTCGAATCTCTTTAAAAATAGCCTATTTTTACGGAACTGCTGAGCGTGTATGTGTACATTTTTCAATTATATCCGCTATGGCGACCACTCATTATAAAGACCTTTTGCTGTGGGACGCAGAGGGTCGTTATAACGAGCGTCGACTGTATTTTCAAATCATGAGATAAGAAACAAAAGATTTTTTTTTCCTTTCTTCGTTCGAATTCATTGAACTAAATAAAATTTAACCTTTTTCACGAAGAATATTGATTTGTCGGTAGTTCATTGTGAAGTCCAGTTTCACCTGGTGCATGTCAAGTGATTGCTCAGAGGAATAATAAATGGCGAAAGTAATGAAAGCAAATGGAAAAGCGAATCGAGTTCGTCCTCTTGCTTCCTGGTTGGGAAACGACCCTGAAGGCCATTGGAGAAAGGCGGTTTGGGTAACCTCAAACTGGTTTTGGAAATGTTACCAATTCATGATGGAATTCGTTGAATATCCCAATTATTAACGTACCTATAATTAATTAATCGCGTCTATTAAATATGAATTTTTTTTATTGTTGTTCTGCCTATTTTAAGTGTAGAAAACAAATCTTTTGATCTAGCCGCTCAGCTCTTAAAAACTGAATTTATCTTGAATAGAAGAAAAGCTTTAGAAGTAAAATATATATATATATATTCGCTAGAAATTAAGAATGTCAGTAAAATAATTAAACGAAGAATGATAATATCATGCTCATTGCATGGAATGTGAAGAATAACTAGATAATGAACTCCATAATTTCATATATCGAAATTATTGGTGTTCTTTCTGTAATATCATTCAAGTATTAACATTTATTCTTTCCCATAATCTCTTGAACGAACCTAAAAAGTATATTTTTCACATTGTTAGGCATGCAATCGGAATACATAACGGTGCCCATCCCGATAACAATTATTTTTATTTTGTTTCATTGAAACTTCTGATTGTTAACCATATGTGATAATTATGTTCTCCACTTATCAAATATAATTTCGTACCAAATAAAATGCAAGCAGCAAATTGTAAACACATTTCATTCAACTTTTCTCAAGTTAGATCTCACGATCTTGCCCAAAAATCATTGTGCGTTTAGCCGTCTTTTGCTGAAAACAGGCACTATTGTAACTATATGATTGATTAGCAGTTTGATTTATGTCACAATAGAAGCGATTATAGATGACTGAATAGGAAAAATATTTCTTATTTTGACAGAAACGTATTTCATTATTTGTTGGCAGTTCCTGTCATGCTTTTGAGATAATTATATTCGGATGATTCACATGTAGGAAGGTTGGTGGGAAGGTCTTGATTTGCAAACGTAGAATACCTTTCATACAAGGATGAGATTATTTTTATTTTTTAAAGCTAATTAGCTATTTAATTGAATTTTATTTTTTAAAATTTTCTCATTGTATTAAAGAAAATTCATGCTAAAATCTGTCGTTCTATGTTCTTGACATTATTTTCTCCTTTTCCATTTTACCAGAAACATGGCTAAACGTTTATGGAATACTTAAATTCATCGGCACAATTTTGCATTTGCAATAATTAAATATTTTCTCTTTAACATAAAAATAAATTTAATCATAATGTCCGCGATTTCGTTGTAATACATTTTAAGGATATAATTATTGCAGTAAAATCTTTACATTACAATAGCGACACTATTTTCTGAGGGATTGTTTCAGGACACTGTGTGGCACAATTCTCAACAACGACTTTGTTATTAAATTGTATCGAACAGCATTGGACAACGTTTCTGATCCAGTCGAACTTTCAACAACAAAGACACAGGGACATTCCCGTTAAAACATACTTCTTTCCCTTATTCAGGTCATCTTTGCCTACTTTCACTCTCAACACAGCTTCCGAACGACGTCGATCTTACTTCCAAGTGCGTAACAACCTACAACTCAAAAAAATGTGGGTCATAATCGAAAGTGTGTCTCATCACGTGATTTAAAATGAGTCACGTGATGGCGGAGTTGCGTCTTTTCCGCTGCCGCCCGTCATGCTGAGTTGCTGAAACGTCCTTTGGTTCTTTTTTCCGCATGCCTGGCGTATACAGATTTCAATGGCGAGAGGAAGTGGTCGTCCTTTCGTAAACAATTATCGTGAAGTAAAGGAAACACTCTCTGGCTTCATATCATTAGGAAACGGTCACAAGACGTTGAATGTTTCTTTTGAGAAATCGATCATGTGGTGGTATTCTAATTATGGTTGAGATTGCTTTTTACTTTCTCGTATACGAAGTATACAAAGAGAAAGTATTGTAATCGTCAAAAAATTCGAACTCGAGATTTTGACGAATCTCCACGTTTTAGACCACCCTGAATCCGAAAAACACAATTTTGGAATTATGTCTGTCTGTCTGTGAACACGATGACTCGAAAACTATTAGAGCTACGGGGATGAAATTTGGTATGTGGTCTTTAAACATAATTTGTAGGTTTCTATCAAATTTTGGACAAAATCCGTCAACGGGAAGTCTGTCTATATGTATGTTCGAGGTCATGCGAACGCTTTAACTCAAAAACTTGAAAAGCCAGATGGATAAAATTTTATACACAGCTTTATCGTCATGGATGTAGGTCCGTATAAATTTTTGGGCCAAATCCGTGAAAGGGTTGACTGTCTGTCGGTCCGTATAATTTACTTTTGAAGAGAATCCGTTATCTCCACATGCATGCGTACTGGTTACTGCTGTTCCCGTAATACGGTCTGTCTTGGCTCACTGCCAAATTCTTCTCGAATAAAAGTGAATTAATTATGGAGTGTTTTCTTTTAATTTTTCTTTCACGCCGAAACATTTTCTCAATAAGAGTTGATATTTGATTTGCGGTTAGTTTTATTTTGTATATTTCGTAATGCATTTTTTTCTGAGTGGATTTTGCATTATTTTTACTCTGACGGAACGCAAGTAGTTGTTAAAAGTAAAGTTATAAAGTAACAAACCAAAATTAGTGTCAATTGATTAATCAGTTCTGTTCTTCATGTTTTTTTAATTTCTTTAGCACTCTGCCGATGTGCATGATATTTTCAACTACAACTATCGGTAGTAAATTTGTAACAATCAGATCTGAGATATTGCTGGCAAGCTAAAAGGCTGTTTAGATGTGTGCAAATCTTTTAGTAACTTACATTAAATAATTGAAATTTGGTATGTGGTCTTCTAATTTATCCACGCGGTGGGAAGGGAAACAGCACCTTTTTGGGGAAGTATACGAGAAAGTTTAGGGGAGGCCACTACCGCTGATTAACCCAGAAATCGATATTGCCTGAATTGGCTGACTCTTTTATTCAGTTTAAGGACAAAAGTCAATTTGCAAAGTAGTAATGAATTGTATTCAAAGTCATAGAAAACAAAATTTTAATTTTTTTTTTACTAAATTTTTAACATATTTAAAACGTAAAATTTTATCAAAAATACCCAAATTGAAAAGAATCTAAAAAAAATATCTTCCAAATTCGTTGCTAAAATTATTCTCTAATCCAGTGATTCTCAATTTATAGAGCGCAACCTCTTAAAAGGGTCCAAAATAATAAAGATTTAAACAAAATTCTTAAAAAATTATTATTGAAAGCCAAATAAGAATAAATACATTGTTAATATAAAAATACTAAATATAATATTAGATGCTTCTTGAATAGCAGTGTTCCTAATATTTCTCTGACAGTACTGTTCAGCAACGGATTCCGAGACTACCACCTTTGGGTGATTTTACGCCGGAAAAGGGTGTCAGGCAATGAGTCATATGAGCGCATTTCCGGAATTCTTTGCTAGATCACGCTCAGTCAAATGTAAACTTCACCCATCCATTCTTCACTTTCCCCCTATTTTGATGACAATAACTCCACCCAGCGCATGCGCAAAAGTGCGGAAGGTTTCCGAATCCATTCCTATACAATAAAAAGTTGTAGTTTTTCAAAATGATTTTGCGTTTAGTCTCTTATAAGTCGACAAGTATTACGAAAGGTAACGGAGAAACATGTTATAAACCAAGGCGACATCTACTCTTTCTACACTATTATGATAATTTAAATCTAATTTGTCAGAGTTTCTGTTACTTAGAAATTTTATTAAAAAAAGTAAGAGATATCAGTGCTTTAAAAAATTAAAACATAACATTAAGATTCAGTAAGTCATATTGATTTCATTCTCTCCACGCACGTCGATATTGTCATCTGTGTTCTCTTACAAGCTTCTGATAGAAAAATAATATTTTGACCCTCAATCTTCAAGTCCGATAAGTATTTTTCAAGCTATATATATATATATTTATATATATATATATATCAAAACAAACTTAGAAACACAAGACAAAAACTCAAAAACAATCAAGACACAATG
>BGPR01006705.1:49177-77681 GCA_013235015.1 Araneus ventricosus | reverse complement strand
ATATGTTTAGATTGTGTAAAGATTTGTGATTTGTTACCATTTTGTTTTGAATTACTTTAAAATTACAAGATTTTTTAAGCGAGATAATGAAACCAACTTTATTGAAGACGGCCCTCAATTATATGGTATGTTATTTTAATTTGTAGCAATTTTTGTTACATTGACTTTAAATTAAAATCAATCGGTATTTTAGGAGGGGAAATGAATATAAAGACAGAGAGAGAACTCGCTGTGCTCCGCACTGGTGAAAGAAATATAATATTTAAAAATTAGGGAAATATGCGACTCTTAAACCTCTAAAAAATAAGGAGAAAACTGTCAAATTCGATACATTGTATCTCTGAACCATTACATTTCACAAACTCACTTTTTCTAGAAAAACACCTATTCATTCTGTTATAGTACACAGATTTTCATACTTTAATATTTGTATGTATTTATTTGAGAGAGTAATAAATATGGGTATAATTTTTGGAGGAAAAAATGAGATAGTCACCTTGCACGCATGATTATGGATAAATTATTGGTCTAAACACAATATTTGGGGTGTATCACTAATCCAAACAGTCTGTTTAAGAAATTCAACCAAAGTTTATTCATGTAAATTTAATTTCTATTTTATGTACCAATTTAAAATAAAGTGTTAAAAATAGTTAAAATCTTAACGTTTCTATCCCCCCCCCTCAAAACTTCTTTGGAGAGAAAATGTACAAAAACTGTGGTTTAATTTGTAGAACATAGCGTAATACACACATATTCAGTAAAAATTTTATATAAAAATATTCAATAGTCCTTGATATATTGTGAGCGCAATAACCAAAAACACACATTTTGAGATACAGCTCTTTAGATAAGGCATTTTTCAATGTTTACGTTAAACAGCTTAAACATTTCCCTTCATAACTTTCATAATTATTGGAATTTTTTAACGCGGATTGTTTTAAATTGTCCAGAAATATCTGGTGAATAAAATATATTTTTTCAAAAAACCGAAAATTTTTGTGATTTAACAGTGTTTTGTCCCCTAAGCTAAAATGAATATCACAAGAAAGAATTTCCCAAACATATATAAAAATGAAAGCAAAAAAGAGCATTTCAATAATGATTAAAATCCAAAGTTACTTAGAATATTTAGTCACGGATTTATGTTTTTATGATTTTAGCTTTGAAGTTCATATTTTTGATAAAAAGATTTTCCATCGCGATAATGCCGAAAAATGCGTCATGTTTTAATTTTTTTTAAATTATGGCCTTTTATCTTCAGTTTTTCATACACGAAAGATTGTTGTGATACAAGTAGGCTAAACAGTAATATAAGTTTCAATCAAAAACTTTTAGATTTTTAATCTGATTTGTACTGAAATAGGACTCAGAATTTCAATAACCTTTTACAAAAGCATGCGGTATGTATATACTTCCAAGCGACATTACAGCAGGCAGGAAAGGAACTGGCAAGAGGGTGAGTAACTTTAAGAGGGTGAGTATTGATTTTTGTGTGTGTTGTATATGGGAGAGAGGGAGTAATGGAGAGGGTAGTAGAGAGAGGTAGTTGGGAATAACTTCACAATAAAATATTTTAAAAAAATTAGAATGAATAATTACTTTATCTTGGTATTGATATAGCTTAAATTAATAAAAAGTCGAGATTGAAACAAAAAATATACTCCAGTTAATATTTTATATTTTGTTGTTAATCTGGCTTCAACATTAAAAGCGTCAATATCATAAAAATACCAAGTACTAATTTATAAAATTTTATGTTAGTATCAATTTATTCTAAAATTAAGTAATTTCAACAAAAATTCAAGACATTTGAAAGTAATATGGAAAGTATAATTGTTTTTGACAATCAAAATATAAAATACATTTGGAATGTTTGCAAAAATGTTTTGATTCTCTTTCCGCCCTCTCTTGTGAGTGGCCAATGGCTTTCGTTAACTTGAAATACCAATCATATTTTCGAGTATTAGGGTTAAAATTGAGTATGAGGATTAAGATCGCGTTGTTTTAATGAGGTCTAAGAATGTAAAAATCTGGGGCATAAGAATTTCAAAAAGGCTTAAGTGGGGCACGCCAAAATAAAGGTTGGGAAATACTGTCATATCCTGTCCGTTTACAGAATAAGGAATGCTTGATTAGGGACCTAGGAAATTGAATCGTGTTTCATTTGAAAATTTTCGTAAGGAATGAAATTACAAAACACAGCTGCAATGACTCAGAGAACACAAATTGCTTAAAACACGCAGCGAAAAAAAATGAAAAAGCATTAAGCCAGCATTTATGTAACTTTATTTACTTTGCTTTAATTTCAACAAATTCGTCTATAATCTTGCTTAAATTCAAGATTGCATAATTTTTAATGGAAACCATTGTTCGATTAAACAGCGCTTGTATTATCATTGTGGATCTTGAATAGATTTTTATCTTATAGATTTTTAATCTTACATGTAAATTAAATAAATTGAGCTTAAATTTTTTATTTTTTATATGAGGCAAATATAATTTACTACTATATCTTCTCTACCTCAGATTTATTTAGGATTTCAAAATACACGAAACGATGTTTAGATTTCGTAATCTTATAATGGTTTACCCCTCTCCCTCTTCATCCGATTAACCAGCTTTAGGATTGTTAGTTATATTAACGTCCCGTTTTGAAGCAAAACGAGGGCTATTTTCGGGACCGACCTCGAGATTTCGAACCGTGATCAGATGCCGAGGACGACACTTGAGCAGGCAAACCCCTCTCCAAAATTCCGCAGCCCAAAAATGGAAGAAGGTTGACCTATATGTATGACTTAGTGTGCAACGAGCCCAATATACGACGCATCTTCAGTGGAATCGGATTTAGAGCCTGGAACCCTCTGGCACCAAAGCCGAGACTTTACCATTAGGCCACCGCGTCCAACCGCTTTAGGAACGTTGTTAACTATGTAAATACTTAAATCATTCCAAAAAATATCAACGGTCGAACAGGTCTTGGAACATTTAACATATCTCACAAAAAGCGTTACATATGCTTATCATTTTCAGTATCACCAGAATCCGCAAACAATCGAACCGAATATGGGTTTCTGGAATCAGCGCTTTTCATCTCTAAACAGGTAAATATCTCATCTGCATGTAGTAACATTAAGGTTTTCTTTGATCTCACGCTATTCCTTTCATTTTCGGCCTGTTATATTATTTTGATTTATCGTTCTGCATACGAAAAATCAGTAGGAAATCAGTCTCTTAATTTTTAAATCAAGTTCTAATTTGCTGAAAGAATGATTACATTATTTCTGTGGAAACGAATGTGTCGTCTATACAATGGAACTCTTTATATAACTTGCTTTATTACAGAGCTTGCACATTTCTTCTATTTGCACCATTTAAAAAAGACGTGTCATTGTGCTATGATCAAGTCTGAAGTTTACAATACACAGAACTGAATGAGTAGTGAATAATCAACTGGATAGGTGTGAATATATTTCCTTTGTCATTGAATCCTTTTGAAAATTACATTCTGGAAATATAAAAAGTGAATTACTTGTAATTTGTTAAAATATATGTAAATCTGACAGTTTTATTTGAAGTGTTCAAATGTAATTAGCGTCTATAATAAATACGGTAAAATAAAATTTAGCTAATCATGTTTTCTTTTTAAAAGTTGACTTTAGCGAACTATGGAATTTTAAGAATATTGAAAAGTTTGGTAAGAATTTGTACTACAATGCTTTTGTGCTATTTAGGTTCCAGAGCATATTCGATGAAAAATGTTTTTTATTGAAGTGCAGTTCATTTGGATTGTACCTTTAAGACAAGAATGAATTTATTTACCACTAATCGCTTTCTACGACCAGCCTGTTCACCAGGAATTTAATTTCAATTGAATCTTGAATAATTTTATATTCATGCTTACATTAACAACGCAAGCAGATCGTAGTAGATATTTAATCCTTGATCTTTTTGTGGCCTCGTACCTTTTCAGTTCATTGTTTATATAAAGGTCCTTAAGGGAGTCAAATAACTGATCATATCATGTAACATCTAATTGCAAGTTGTTAGCGGTATCTTCACTTTCTTTTTCCTCTAACAAAATATGGATTTGATTTCAGCATTAAAATAGCGTAACACATTTTGTGGCCAACGGCATGTTTGCTGAATTAAAACATGCTTAAAAAAGAGTGAAAACATAGCAGTAATAATCATTCAGCTTACTGGATACAATTCTTTATATACCTAACATTTCAGAGAGTTTGTTTTATAGATTCCACAAATATCTTGATAAAATAAAATGTTAAAGCAATATGTTTTAGAATATTACCTTAGCTTTCAACAATGAAAGACAAACTCGCAATTAAATATTTGTTTAAAGAATGAAAACGATTTGAAATCCGTAACAACAATGAAAAGTATTGTTGTAAATTATGCCAAAAAATAAAGCTATTAAAATTAGAGAAAATATTGTGCGGAAACTTAATTGATATTATTGAAAAGGGAATTTTTGCACTATCATATGTTGTAAAAATAATTCTAGTGCTGTAATAGTTTCGAAAGGTATTAAGGAAAGACGAAAAAAGTTTGCTTACTTTTTAATTAATTAAAATTCTTATCAAAATTTCAAAAATGTGCTCCGAGGTGCACATTCCTACTGTTCAATGTATGTTTCTGCCAAAGTTCTTAGCTATAGGTCCAGTGGTCTGCCATGTAGAGCTCCGACACACAGACACACGCACATTCGTTTTGCCAGGAAGAACGAAGTACTAATGGATTTAACTCTTATTTCCATCTTTTTGTAGTTAAATAAAGATCAAGTTTTCGACTAATTAATTATTTCCCCTGTAAATTTGGGATGTATGGTCATTGTATTCTACATATTTATGTATCTGTACAAACTATTGCTTTAAGCTATTTTCTTTGAAACGTCGCTTATCTGCTTTCGCTTAAGACAGCAATTTACTCTGAAATATGGACCTGAAACATTTGAAGCTATGATTATTATCATGTCACTTCATGGTTCATGTAATTTTATTTTTTCTCTAATGACATTTTGCCTTTAGAAAACACTATTTCTAAGGGAGACCCTCTCCACTACGCAACTTCTTGTCATCTTACGTCATCTTTTCATTTTACCAAGCAAAGTGCAGAAAATACTTTACTTAGGTGGAAAGAAGTTAGGTGTCACGAAGGCCGCAGACTGATGGATCCTGATCTTTTAGGGTTCAATACCAAGGATCCTAATCAGTCCTCCTACAAGTTTTTAAATCAGTGAACTGTTGGGGCCTGTTTTAAAACTGTTTCTGTTTCACGAGTTTATCTTTTCACTTGTAAACAGCTCATTTCATTGCTCTTATAGTTCTGACATGTATATCATCCATGTTTAAACTCTGTAATCTATTTTTTTATTCAATAAAGTTTCTACCCACACCCATTCAAACTGCAAATCGGAGATTTTTATCTCTGGAGTCAGGAGTGTGTCTTAGGAGTGTGTACGATATTAAAATTGGATAATCAGCATGACCACACACAAAAAATGGACATATCAGCAATGGGGTCGACTATTGTTTACGTATGAAAGTTGATTTCCTCTGACTTATGATTCTGGACGTGCCCACATCTAGAGTTAGCAGGACTCACGCAATGACCTTTAAAACCTCATTAAAAGGGATAGGCTTGTAGATGACGGCGATCTATTTCGGGGAGATATTATGCTTTTAAGCGGCACTGACATCCAAATCTTCCAAGGTGGTTCAGTCATTTGTACCCTCTAATGCACCAGAATTCTCCTTCCTCATGTGTTTCTTTAGATGTTTTATGAGACCTCAGTTCTTCTTCATATGTGGCGCTACAACGCTACAACTAATGTTACGCAGGCCGTAAAAGAAGTGTCGGAGAATGAATATATTCATCACATGTAGGTATCACAAAGTCCTCAAATTTAAATCCAAATGAATAAGGCACGGAACAATATCGGGAGACGCTTGGCGACAGTCTACAGCAACGATGCCGCAGTTGCGATTGTTGCTACCAGGGAAAGAGACATCTACGTCTACACGCTTCTTGATAATCTCGTATTCAGAGTGGACAGACAATGTATATCTTACGAGAATGTGAGCTACGTTATATTTGAAAAAAGAATTTCGACCAAAATGCTTGCATACTTGTGTGTGATGCAAAGTAATTTTCCATTCCTAGATTATATGACCAATATGAAGCTTGAATCTGTCAACAAACACAAAGGCACATAAATGGTATGGTCAAAGCATTAATCCTTTTTAAATATATAGCTCCATTACTTTGTTTAAATTATTTAATTCTCACTGTTTTTTCAATGTAAGTATGATATCTATTATGGTCAAAAAAGTAAAAAAAAAGCTTATTATATTAAATGCAATCAGGTAAAAAAAATGAATTAAGTCTCCAATGACAGTTATGTCGATATTCATTATATTCCTGCTATAATCAGGTAATGAATAAACTGTCCCCATGCCTACTTTGCACGCAACCGACAGCCTCGGATTCAGATCCATGATAATATCACGTTTATTGAACCATCTAGAAGTTATCTCTCAATTTATTTCGGAACCACCAGAAATTTAATTTTAGTTTGAGGCTTAAATAAAGTATTTGAAAAAACTTTCTAAGTGATGAGTAATGGAAGAATTTAAAATTTATATTAAAGTTTTCTTTTCTTAATAAGAAGTTAATTATGTACTTTTCTTTTTGTGAATGTTTGAAAAAGGTGACCAAATGAAACTTTATTACAACCACCGAAAGTGAAATAGTTTTAATAACGTATTTTATTATAAACAGACAAATAAAAAGTCTAATCGAAAGATTTTGCTAATTTTTTTTTAATTCTCTGAATTCTCAATGGAGGAAGGGATATTAGATAATCCTGCATTGATACAAAAACTTGCAAACGAATTTAACGGCAAAAGAAACACAGCCTGCATAATTATCAAATTTTTTGACAGAAAAACTAAAATTTAATATTTTTTCATTTAGCGACATTGAGAGCTTTAATAAAAACCTCAGTAGTACAGTAATCTATCCATTAAATTAGAAAATAATTATGTCGAAAATTAAAAAAAGACCGATTAGATATTTCATTTCTCAAAAATTTTATGCATACCCATATTAATGATAAATTTAGAAAAGTAGAAAGAAATACAGTGTTTTAAACTTCTGATAAATACGTTACAAGTTGATAGATAACAACATCACCAGAGAATGCATGCTCGGAACTCAATCTGTGAAGCGCCAGAGGGCGCTTTCAGTAATCTGTCTTGTGCTACTTTGTAGACAAGAAAACAACAGAAAATTTTATTCTATTGAAACCGGTAAGTAATATGTTGAATGGAGGTTGAAAGCCTCGAACGAATACGTGCTCTGGCAATCCATTCGAAAGGAGACGGAAATGGTGCAGGATTGAAATTTTCAAATGACTAACTGCCATTCACGTTTGCATATCGTATCGGTACGAAATGAAAATAAAACTTAATTTTCTTTACCAGCCTAGATATAAAAAATCCAAGCTTCATATAAAATACTGCTAATACAAACCGATCGATTTAATTAAATTAAAATTTCAAAATTTTATATACGAATATCTGAAATATTGAAAGTGGTACTACTTCTTTTACAAATTTTCAAATATTAATTCTTATTATTGCAAAGGAGATATTTCGTTTTGACTCAAAACTTATTCCTTCCTGTTTGTGAAGCTATCTGAACACTTATTTTTTTGCAAATCTAAATACTGGGTGGGTAAAATACTCCGTAGACATTTCCAAAAACTATAAAAAACGGATTCTAAATGGGGTACGTTTAACGATTTTTTCCCCTGTCATAGAAAAAATTCAGTACAAAAATTTCACTGTCAAGTGCACTATCGGGAGTAACTATTCAAAAAAGAGCAAATTATACTGTTAATAATAAACTGCAGTACTAAACAATTCAATAAACGATTAGTATATCTGTCTTCCAAGCAGTTGACCAAGGTGCGGCTTATGACTGAAGCTGAGCTATTTTTCACCAGTATACTATCATATATAAGAGCCCTCGCATTAGACGGTGCACATGCTCCAGCTTTTCTAGCCACATCCTTGTCAAACTACGGCTTTTGGATGGAAGTAAACATTTTTTAATCATTTTCTACAGGACTACTATAAAAGATTCATTCACTTTCAAAACACTATATATTCAAAAATATTACATGTACAAATTTGAGATATATAAGTAAATAACCGCAAACTCTTCAAATTTTATTTGCGTAAACCAGGTGGAAGCATGAGTTCATTACCTTCCAATAACTCTCAAAATAGAGGCAAAGCAAAAAAAGAGTTTTGTGTGTTGGATAATGGGTTTTGTCCCCTTGCCCCTCCCCCAAGTCACCATATTTAACACATTGTGATTTCTTCCTTTTGGGTCACATTAAGTACCTCGCATTTGTATCCCCACGAACTAAAACATTAGAAGAGTTCAGGGAACGGATCCATGCTGCATTGATGACCATTGATAGTGTGACGATACAAAATGTTTGGAACGAGTTCGACTACCGTCTGGACCTACGACCCAGGAGGCGCACATAGAACATTTGTGGAGTGTGCAGAACATTTGATGAGTTTGCGGTTATTTTGATATATTACTCATATTTGAACGGCCCGGTAAATACTTTTGAACTATGGAATTAGAAAATGAATAAACTCTAATATTACTGTTGTTTTTACAAGAACTTTCACCTCATAATGTTACATAAGCTATTACCGATGATTAAGAACCATTGTTGCTGTGAGTTCCATAAACAACCTATTGACAATTCAATCACTGGGAGTATCAGGTAGCGAGTCTCAAAAATGTTAAGAAAACCAGACAAAAGTTTAATCAGCAAAACATTTTTATGTTACACTGAAAATTAACGTAGATTGCTTCGCGAAATTTTAGACAACCTAAGGATATCATTCTATAAATGAGAATAATTTTCTATATTTTCTATTTATGCAAACTGGGAAACTTGCAGGGTTAATTGCATTTGCTAAACGGTTCGAAGAAACTGTGGTTCTGCAGTATCAAGCACATTTTTAAAACATCGCAGAGATGATTTCCTTTCTTATCCTGAGGATGCCGTTTGTGGTTGTAATAAAAATGTTACTATTGTTATCATTTTTTTCTATATTTTCATTCGTATATTTTCGAGCCACCTGTCGGTGATTCTTTTCAATCCTTTCTTTCGTGACCCCCACTCTGTAATAGAAGCCCATACGCATATCTCGAAATTCAATTTCTTTTTAGGATTTTTTGGAATGTTACTTTTCGCTTTGGGCTCTGCTCACCCGATATATCCATTCGATATTCTTTTGTAAAACGGATATATGTTCATTTCTGTTTCGTTACTTTTTTTCAGGTAGCTGACTGACTTACAAGTGAACAGCATAGGCAAACTCTGCATTGACATATTTACACAGTGTTAAAAAGTGTTATTTGTTACCATTTTGTTGATTATTTTTAAATTAAAATTTTAAGAATTTTTTGCACGATATAACGAAATCAGCTCTCTGGAAAGTGACCATAATTTATAAATGCTTTGTTATTTGAATTTGAAGTAACATATCTTACACAGAAATTAAACTAAAATCAATCGGAATTTAGGGAGGGGAAAGGAGTGGGATTCGAAACTTTCGCTGTCTAAGGGCCCCTACAGGCCTAAACCCTGCCCTGTTTCTGTATTTTTTATGATACGGCAGAATTTGTTTTCTTCCTTTCGCACTTCATCCTTATGATATTGTCTAAATGAACATAAATAAAGTGGTAAGATAATTACATTTAATAATTAGAGCCAGCTATCTTCCTTGCATTATTGGCAGCTTAATGATTTCTAATTTTTTTAAATGCTGCAATCTCTATGTGTAATATTCTTGAAATATACAGTTGCGGAAGCAAAAAAGGACCCACCCTGCTTTTTTTGACGTCGTTCTTCGCATATTAAAACAAAACATACCAATTTTCAGGAAATGACGTCTAGTTAAAAGTCCCATGCTTAAAATTTGCATTAGGGGCCCTATACATGTATATAATTGAGTTAACTTCATAATTCCTAATGAAAACAAATAATTTTCTTCATAAATTTCGAAACTGCGTCAAAATTTTTGCTTGAGTACCAAATTTCATCCTTCTAGCCACTTTTGCTTCGAAATTATAAGCAAATCAAATTTTGAATATTTAATATTAAAGTGAAATTTGGAATTTATCTTGATATCTTGTAAAATAATATAGTTATTTTTTATGTTATAGCATGATTTATTCTACAGATTTTACTTTTTATTTTAAAATAAATTTGGGAGCACATGAAACTTTTTATCAAAATAAGAAGTTTAAAATTTTTGAATGGCAACACTTATAAATTTTAACAGTATTGGAGTAGATAGACAATTGATAAGCTTATGCAGAAGTTCAGCATATTCGTACGAGTAGTTTTGAAGTCCATTTAAATTTTCTATTTTCGCTGTACAACGATGCAATTAAGGGGCCATCATATATTTCAAAAATGTTTTCATTTCTAAAAATTATCTTTACACCTCTTTGTATTATAAATTTAAATATACGATGATTTGACGGTTTTTTCTGCAACTTGTCATATCGCCTCTGCAATTCAACTTTTCCCTTATTAACTTTGTTGACCACTTTCGCTGCAATGCATAAACATTTTGATCCCCTTGCATACACTTATGTTTTGTAAATAAGAAAAATATCACCAGGCTTGGACATTTGCTTTTATCGAAATAAATCTGTATTTTCTTTTGAATTTAAATTACTTTCAGTAAATAACAATTATTACAAATTGTTTTCAGAATACACGTATGGCAATCGCTGTCTGAATAGCATTAAATAAAGCCACAGTTGATATCTTTAGAAAGAATTTCCTAAACAATCATTTAAGGTTAAAATATATTTTAATAGAGGTTAAAATTCCAATTTGATTAGAATATTTCATTTACCTACTCATTCTTTCAGAATTTTTCCTTTGACAACTAAATTTTTCATCAAAAAAATTACAGTGTTTTCCACTTCAAGTATAATGATAATAAAACAAGTTTGAATATTTTTTACTTATTGTCTTCCATTTTAGTTTTTCGCAATTTCTCTACTAATTATTTATTTACATCCAACATATTACTGTTGTATAATTGTAGCCTCATCAGGAATAAAAGTTTTAATCAAACTATTTGAATGTTTTCTCGGATGTGTGTTCTGGAATGGAATGTAGTTACTCAACTAAAATTCTTGCAAAAACACATGAATTGTCTTCCAAACATCATTGCAGTAGGTATGGCCTAATCAGATGGCCCTTTACAGTGGCGTAATCCCAAATTAACCAGTGCCGGAACGCTTCGACTTGGGTTGTACCCTTCAAACGCACAATTATTGTGAACATTTAGATTTCATGTTAGAAACTTAGCTTTTAAAGTGAATGAACCGATATTTTTCGTATTTAATTATATCTCGGAAATCGTAAGAAGGTAAGAATAAGCATATAAATACAAACTATCTGCTTTGGAACTGAAACTGAAAAACGGAAAAAGACTTTTCCGCCGCTAGGAGGGTAAATTTGCATGTGTGGCTGGGAGTAGGTATGTGAGGGACACAATGCAATGGAAATTATACACAGAAGGAAAAAATACTCAATTTTTTGCATCCAATAACAAATGTTTTTGAATTTTTTTACAACCGTTAGGGGCATGCTGTCTCATGTTTATAACAGATGTTAAAACAATTCAGAAAATTTTGTTATTGGTTGCGAATATTCAGTATTTTCTCTCTGAAATTTCCAAAAATTGAGATAGGTGATCATTTTTGTTAAGTAACTATATATTGTTTAACTTAATCATTTTATTAGCTTTGCGTTATACTCGTGGGAAAAGTAATTGATAACATTTGAATCCATGCTATATCGAATTCTGGTCTGTGACAGAGTCTGGGTAGCGGGAAGTCGCTGGTTTAAAACTCGATTCCAAGGATGATCCGCCGTGGTGAGTCTTAAATCCTTTAAGGGTCAGACTCATTCTTAATGATATTTAGAATTCACAACCAACCCAATATACATGAAAGGGTGGAAGTCATAGAAGAAGAAAACGAAGAATGTAAACGAGCACGAGAGAACACTGAAATCTTTAGGTTTAAAAACAGCATTCATAACAGGAGCTGTCGTGAGCTACAGCAAAATCTTGATAACCAGACAGAAAAATGAAAACATAATCGTAATGAAAGAAAAACTGGAAATTATTGAATATCAACTGCTCATTCTAAACTAAAAGTGTAACTTAATGAAATAAGTAAATATATTATACTGCACACCAACGCCTTAAGTCGATTGATCGGAATGAAGGAGAGGGACATACACACAAGAAAATATACAGTATATCTATATATAAAAGAATCAATTTAAGCTGGCGAGATGGAAAGACACTTTCCCCAATGAGACTAGAATTTGTTTCATTGCATCTCAGATCGCCTGAAAAGTACCGAATTAAGACAGATTCATTGCCAAATTTGTTCTGCAGTATTTTTATACCCCATGCTGTAATTGTCCATTCACTCTGATCATAATTAAAGGACAACGCACATTTGTTGACAACAAATTAAATGTTTTTCTTTTCTGAAAGGTGAGGGGCTTCTGTTCACACGTTAGTGAAGCTGTTAACATGAGTTTTCTAAGTATAAATGCATTGATTATGAAGCAATTTTGTCATAATGAATCATTAAGTTAAAAGCGAATACATTTCCAAATACGTAAAATTGATTTTTTTTTTACATAATTATTTTCAAACCTTTTCAAATCGCATACAATGCATTGTCCAATTTCCATGGATTTTTTAATAACCTAGTTCTTCTGTGTGGTGACTAGAAAGATTTAATAGAAAACTGCGGATGTTTCAATTAGCTATTTAATAATTAACCTTTGCTGAGGTTGTAGCTTCCAGAAGAAAGAAGTATATTTTGAGTTACTTGTATTTAAAGGATTAAATGAAGTTTCATTTCAAGATATGTATTAATTAAGATGACATTTACGACTAATTTGAAATTTCAAAGCTGATTTGTGAATTTCGGAATGTGTAATCATAATATCCTAGTTAGTTTTTAACTTTAGTTTCCTTTACAAAATATCGCTTCAAGCTATTTCTAATAAAACGTCGCCTATCTGATTTGTTTCTAGACCCTCAGATTTTTCTGAAATATCGATCGGAATAATGTCAAATTATGTCATTTCGTAGAGAATGAAGATTAATTCTTACTTTGAAAATTTTTTAAAGACTCAAATTTATTCCACTGCTCGCATTCACTCTATACCCATTCCACAGATCTGGAAAAGGAATTGTTCCTGTCTCAGGACTTTGCTGGGTTGCTTTGCCTGGTACGGATGTTATTTTTAATTGCAATTTCATGGAACATAACTAAAGAGACCATTTATTTTTCCCTTGAAATCGGGACATTTTTTTAATTTTTAGGTAATATTATATGAATTCAAGAAAACACATATTTCTTCAGTTTTTATTTATTAATGGAAAGAATAGGTACAAACACGTGAAAATACATAATTCATGCGATCTTGTATTTTTCAGAAGAATACATTTCTGCTTCAGTATATTTGGTGTAGATTTTAAAAAAGAATAAAATTCTTGGCAGGATTTATTAAAATTGACTTTGATAATTAAGGTTGCTTTATAAATTAGGAATTGCAACCGTGTTTTCTAGCTCGTCCACAACTTATTCATAAGACAATAAGACCCTTTCTATGGGTGCATTAGAGACGTGCAAACATAAAATATATTCAATAACTATATGAAAATTTGGAAGATTTAAATTATTGTCGCTAAAGTGTTCGAACAGTTCCACCCAACGACATTCGGTTAAAGGATTCCCAGTTTTCATTCTGTCACTTCATGCGGTGTAATGTTGTTACAATTAATTGCGAGAAAGCAGGCTTCAGACCAACTTACATATGTGTGATAAGTATAACGCCTGCTTCGTCATCGCCGGGCTACTAAACATTACCGTAGGGGTTTTTTTTTATTTTTGGCTTCTTCTTTGAAATTGTTATCGTGGGTTGCTCTCTTTCTGAAAATGGGACATCTGGGCGTCCAGAACAATATTACAGACTACCAAAAAACTGGACATATGGTCACATTAAACATAACCCTCCATTAAGGCACTCTAAATCTGTTGCAGTGGTAGATTCCCAATCCAAGTGTCAATAAGGTTACCGTGAAGCAGAAATCAATTCGCTGGTCAAGAAAAACAAATAATTTCTAGCAGTTGTAAGGGGTTTTCCTTTAAAATAGCGAAATAATCTCCAAATAAGAACTCCATTGAGCGTAGGTATGGGCAATTAAGGAGTGAAAGTCTCCCTCACTCGTTTAACAACTTAGTCAGGGACCGATGGTCCTTCAGCACTTTTCCTGTGATGCATATTTCCTGTTTCCTTAAATTTCTAAAACCAAGCAGATACTTGGAGACTGACAATTTCGATGCTCCTAGTAACAACATTTTTTGAACTGCTACAATTGATTTACTCTCGTGGAACCATATGTATTCTAGACATGCCTTCTACTGTACTGTAGCCATTTTGACACTTACGTTGGGAATCCCGAGCTGCGGTAGATTTAGAAAGCCGTAAAGGCGCGTTACCTATCTAATAGCACTCTTTAAACTCTCTCTCATTGAAAGCCCAAGTTTCTGGATTATAGGTGTTTTTTAATAATATTTCAAATGAGTCCAATAATTTATGACAACGCTGTATAATAAATAAAATAAAAATAAGGTATCCGAAATGTATGAAATACAATGACAAAATTTCCATTTATCCAACCAACGATTCAAACATGGATTGATTTATATTCGTTTCCGTCGGAAATCGGGGCATTCAAACCAGTTCATTCCAATTTCCACTAATAAGGACGCTGCTATCCTTTATGACACCAAGTGTGAATCCTCTGTATATCCTACTCATTAGTTACATAAACAACTCAAAAATAATACCTACACTTACTCGTCTGGATAATGATAAATTTTTGTCAAACATTCAGGTATGGCTAAAAGTGAACAGGTTGTATAATGAAGAATATTTTCCTGAACAGGGTATAATTTCCAGCGCTGACGTTGTTGCACTAGGCGGATTCACCTCCTAAAATTTGCTTGCTTCCGTAGGCATTCAGAAGATGGGTAAACTCTTCTTTCCCTTTCCTTCACTTCCATTGCCGTTCTTCTGCTGTATGGAAAAAATACTAATAATCCAATCTTAGAACTTTTAGCTTATTCATATTTAAACATTTACGTATTCATATCACATCCGCACGAAATGACAATAATACTATTGTCTGTGTATATAGAGTAGGAGTCTCAAGGTCACGTCTTGTACCTCATCGCCTTCGCAACATTTCGGCAGACAGCAGCGCCAGTCTTTTTTTACACGGCAGTTAAGGAGTCTTGATAGCTTTCTCCCTCTTAGCCGAGCGCATTATAGTTTGTTCTCTTGCTTTCTTTGTTATAAACCATTTTGTTCTCGATTATAAGTTAATTCGTTTTCACAAAATAGTGCTAAAGTGTTTGTTTTTTAAGTTCTGCTATCATGAATAGTTCTGATGTCAGGAAAAGAAGCAATATTTGCTGAAACCGTGATATCAGGGAAAGTGGGAAAATCGCGTGGCATCGAGACGCCTATTCTGGTTATGCAACCTATAGTCAACGCTATTTTAGTATTTTAAATAGAAATTTCTGCAATATAAAAAGTGGTAATACTTCTTTTATAAATTTCAAAATCTTGATACCCAGAATTAGCAAAGGTCATTTCACATTTTGAATCGAACCTTTTATATTCCAGCCAGCAAATCTACCTTAATACTTAATTTTTTCCAATTATAAATACAGGATGTTCAGATAGACATTGTAAGAAACAATGAAAAACAAGCGGATTATAAAATGGAGAGCGGGGTAAGCATTTCAAGTACATTGGTTTTCAAGTAAACTATTGAAAAATTCACTTTTTCATATCGCATCCTTAGGAAATAACAAGACCACTAATTTTAATTTGCCAGCTAAGATATTTAAATCTAAGCATTGTATTAAAGAAATACAAGTGTTTCGGATCAATTACGTCTCTGAAAAAAACTTTCGAAATTTTATATAGAAATTTCTGGAATATTAAAAGTGGTAAGAATTTGTTAAAAATTTCAAATTTTGATTCCACTTATGTCAAAGATTATATTTCATTTTGACTCGAAATTTATTTATCAACGTTTATAAAGCTATGTAAAGACTTAATTTTTTCCGAACCTAAATACAGGACTCGCAAAAAAATCCGTAGACATTTCAAGAAACCATAAAGAATCCAGCGGATTATTAAATGGAGTACGGGTAAGCATTTCAAGTACATTTCTGGATTTTATTTCATGTAGAAAATAAAGGAGTATAAAATCTTCTCGTCAAGTGACACTAGAAGTAGCAACTACGCAAAAAAGGAGCAAATTATATAGTTATTTTAAAACCTGCAGTACCCAACAATTCAAAAAACGATTAGTATAGCCACCTTCCAAGCAGAATACCAGGGTTCGGCTCCTGCTCGAAGCTGTGATATTTTTCACCAGTCTCTACTAACCTATATAGGAGTCAACCGAATTTGAAAGTGCACATGCTCCAGATTTTCCTGCCAAAGCCTCGTCAGACTACGGCTTCCGAACTGAAGCATAATTTTGCCGTCTTCTTCTATATTCACGTGTGGAAAAAAAATAGATTTTGTGAGGCCTTGTGAAATCGGCTGAGCCAAAACTGAGGCAACCTTACTTTTAATCAATTTGTTTTTATAAACTTCTACAAATAGTGTTATCGGCTGTGGCGCTGTCAATTTTTACCTTTCCATTTGTTTCCTCGATTTCCCACTGGGTTCTTCCAGTCTTTACAAGGGAGTTTTAATGTAAATGCTTTTGAATGTTTTAACATTTTTAATTATGGCTGCTCTTCTTTAATATATTTTTCATTTGAACTTGTATACACTATTGAACTCTGCTTGTGTTTTTTCATTGTGTTGGCCACTGCCTTTATATCCTTTTTAATTTTTTTCCACGTAATTATATTTTCTGTTAATTTTCTTTTGTCGTTTAACTTCAATGTGATTTTTTTCTCGTGGTGTGTGTCTTGGTTCCTGTGTATTACTTGCCCTTGAGGATATCTGTTTATAATCTGTTTTTAGTTATTTCTTTCAAATTTCTTCCCACCCTTGTTTTTGGTGTAGTTTGTATTTATTTCTTTATTACTGTGTCTCCTTCTGTGTCCGAGTAATGGCCGTACACCCTTCCGGGTATGCTGGGTCGGAGTGGGTGTTAAATAAAAAAAAATCATCATGTTACATTTTCTATTACCTTTGTTAAAGAAACTGCGATGCCATGGGCTCCATCAAAATTGCCTGTAGGCAATTCAATCACTTGGAGTATAAGGTGGCGAGGCTCAAAATATAAGTTCAACGGGACAAAAGTTTATTTAGCAATATATTTTCATATTCAATTAACGTAGATTGCTTTGCGAAATTTTCGGCAGTATAAGAAAATGAAAACTTCGAAGGTTAATAGTCCTTTTTAAGCAATTGGAGGAAACTCTCATTCTTTAATATCCTGCGTATTTCGGAATAGCCACAATAAATTCCTTTCTTATCTTGTTGCTGTCGTGGCGTTTTCACTTTCTGCAGTGTATCCTTTCTTGTGGTAGTGTCCAAGTTCAACACTTCTGATTGCAATAAAATATATTAAAATTGTCATTCTTTTGTCTACATTTTGATTCGCTAATATCAGCGCCACCTATCGGTTAATCTTTGTACTCATTTTTTTCCTCCTTCCAATCAGGGGGAATAAAACCCTTGTGCATAGAACGCATTCCCCGAAAATTGCTTTTAAACCTGATTAATTCTCGATTTCTTTTTTATGAATTTTGGACCGTTACTTTTCCGCTTCGGACTCTGACCACCCGGTTTTATAAAACTTTGTAAAACGAATAAGTGGAATTTTCAAACAGAACTACTATTTTCTTGTAATTGGATTAATTCATTAGAATTGCTTTAAAAGTTTTAGAGTTAATTTTCTGTATTATTTTGGAAAATGCCCCTGTATTGGTTCCATTTCTAAATTTGTATGAATGAGTGAATTCCTGACTTACTAAGGCTACGAACACACGGGTCGTTTACGGCGAATTCGGGGCAGAACTGAAAACGTGTCGTTGGTGTTCACACGGAGCGTTTAGCGAATCGTCGCTGCCAGGTGGCGCTGCATATTCGGCATTTCGGCGGTAAGCCAAACCGATCATTGAGAGAGACGTGGTTAAACAATGGAAGCGTTATTATTGGAAGAGGAGGCTCTCGCATTGATTTTGTTGAACAAACAAATACAGAAGAAAAAGCGGAATAGGAGATTTTGGACACATAAAATTGTTCAGTTAAGGGGGGAAGCTGGTTTGTTTGCGAATCTTTATCGAGAGTTAAGAAATGACGACGAAAAATTCTTCGATTTTTTAAGAATGTCTATCGCCTTGTTTGATGAACTCTTGGGACACATAAAGGATAAAATAAAGAAAAAAGATACCGTCATGCGATCAAGTATAACACCTGAAGAAAGGCTGGTAATCACCCTGAGGTAAGTTTATTATATTTCATAACAATAGTTATTTAGTTTTGTGTTTGACCTTTAAATTCAATTAGAACTTATTTTTGAAAAAATGCTTAAAAATATCACAATTGAAAGTAGATTGTCAAATTTCTACTAATTTCAGGATGTGTCTAACATATTTTCATTTTTTAAAAGTGTACATATCTCTGAGGATCTGCTTTTTAAAAAAATTATATGTATATACAATAGTGTAGATTTTTATTTATTTGCTTCAATATAGTGTTTTAGTTTTTTCAAACTTCAAAAATACTGTTCAAGACCAACTGAAAAATTCTTTAGCCTTTTCCACACTAGTTAATTGTGAGATTGTAATGAAACTTTCAAATTCAAATTTTTTAAAGAAAGAGATAGATTATTACGTTGTCCAATTCAGTAAAAGTAGTTTCGTGCATTAATTACCTCAAAAATAAAAAAAAATTAAAAACACAAATCTGCAATAAACTGATAGCAGAAAAAAAGCAATGATTTTTTTCATTAATGTAATTAAAGTATTTGTAATTAAAAAATGTTCCCAAATTGTAATAGCAGGTTAAAAGGACCAAAAAAGAAAAATTGGTTTTGAATTATTAATATCACTATACTCTCATGTTTTACAATTTTTCTCCCAGAAGCCATATTTTTCAAGCTAAATCTTAAGTATTTTTTCTAGTTTGTTGGTCTTGGCAAATAAGATTTTCAGCAATTCTAGCAGCTTAAATTATATTACAAAAGCCAAAGATATCATAGCCTTCTTTTCCGGAAATAAATATATAGTTAACTTATAAGCATAGTTCCCAATCCCTCCAAATCACAAGTATCCCTGCCAACCATGTTGAGTGTACAATACTGAAGGAAACTAGACTGCACATAACAGAAACACAAATTTATTTTTCTTAAAATTGCATAAACACAGGCAATATAAAAAATATCACAGTTTATTGTTGTACTGAACTAAAATTTTAAATGACAGAAAATTATTGCACAACCCATGAAATAATTGCAAAAACGGTATAAAAATAATGCATCATTTATAATAGAAGAAATTTATAAGAAGAAATATAAGTTTAAACTAAAGAAATTAAAATTTAAGTTTAAAATGACGGAATGCAGCATTTGTAATAGAAGAAATATATTGCCTCATTTTAAAAAGTTGTGAGTTTACTACATTTACTTAAAAGATATTTTCAGTTAAATCACTTTCAGATTGTGCCGGGTAAAGAATTTCTATTGTTTGAGGTTCATTATTGTAATTTGGATCATTAATTTTGGGGAACTCATCAAATACTTCCAAAATTTTCATTTTGGCTTTTAATATCAAATGCGGCTGTATGGATTTTAATATTGGTAATAGGGACAAGAGATACAACCTATCTGCATCTTGGTTGTTTTTCGCAATTTCTTGCCGATCAGTCATGTTTTTTTCTAAAACTTCAATTATTTTTTTTTCTACTAAATGGTTGTTGGTTCTTGATCTTTTTCTTGGAGGCGGTTTTGTTGCTTCTTCAGTGACATCTATGGAGGGAGATGGGACATTAAAATCAGTATCCCCACACACTTGCACATCAGGGACTAATGAGTTGGTTGTTTTCCGGAAAGCTAAAGTGTCTCTTAAAAACTGCAACTGCTGGTTATACATGTAAGGAGTTTTTTTCCGGCTTCCATCTCCAGATTTCGGCTTTTCGCCAAGTTCTCTGCTGAACCGGTCTCTAATATTTTTCCACTTCTTTTGTAAAAATGCATCTGAAAAATACAATTTTCAGTTCAGAGATTGCAAAGCTTTAAAAAACAATAGAAATAGATTGAAAAATATTTTATGAATATACAGATTGAAAAATAGATAAAAATATTTTATTAAAAGATTATGCCCATATTCATTGTAATAATTTTTTCCAGGTATTTAGCAACAGGATGTTCTCTAGCTGAATTACATTTCACTTTTCGTGTCGGAAAATCAACAGCAAGCCAAATTGAGAGGGAAGTGACTGGTGAGATATGGTCAGTATTGTCTGAAAAGGAAATTCCACCTCTAAATCATGATTTATTTCTGGAAATTGCCCAGGGTTTCCAGGATTCGACAGACTTTCCACACTGTATAGGGGACTGGATGGGAAGCACATCAGATTGGTGCAACCAGAAAACAGTGGCTCACTGTTTTATAATTAGAAATTTTTTTTTCAATAGTTCTGTTGGCTATGTGTGATGCGGATTATAAGTTTACATATATTGATGTCGGATCATATGGCAAATCATCTGATTCAGGCATCTTTAAAAACTCAGCGTTATATGATCAGTTGTCAAAGGGATCACTTGACATTCCTGCTGCAAGTCCTTTGGAAGGTGGAAAACTATTTCCCTATGTCATTCTGGCAGACCAAGGGTTTGCCATGTCTGAGAACCTTATAAGGCCTTATGGAGGCAAAGGCCTTTCAGACGAAAAGAATATTTTCAGTTACCGCCTCTCCCGGGAAAGGCGGTGCATTGAATGTGCATTTGGGATAATGGCAAGTAAATGGCGTATATTTTATCGCCCCTTAAATGTTGATCTTGAATTAGCAGAAAATATAGTGAAAGCTGTGTGTGTTTTGCACAACTTCGTTCGGAGGAGAGATGGGCATCGAAGTGAATATGCCCCTGAATCAGAACAATCTGCATTTTATGACATTGAAAATGATTCAACTAGCAGGTCAAATCCAAAGGTCCTAGACATAAGGGATCAATTTGCAAAATATTTTGTAAAGAATCCATTAGAATGGCAAAATGAAAAAATATAAAATTGTATATTTAGTGATGTAATAAAAGTTCATTTTTAAATGCTTACTCAGTGAATTCTTTTCTTTCTCGGAGCAACCTTCATTAGAAAAACATTCTGTCACCTCCTCCCAGCATCTTCTTCTTATATTTTTATCGCTGTATTCGGGAATTTTCATGTCCCAAATTGCTGGGCGTTTTTCGATTTCCGAGATCAAATTCTCTGTAGTAAAACTCATTTTTTTCCCTGAAAATAATAAATATTTGCTTAGTTTATGAAATTGCAACAGCAATACATTTAATATGATTTATTGAATTTAACTACATTAATTATAGCTACTTTTGGTGACTAGATGTTTAACCCAAATTATTAATAGTTTCGAATTAAATAGTCATCCAATTTTATTTTATTTAAGCAACTCATTAAATTTTGAAATGAATAAGTTTTTACATACATTTTTTGGTAAGATTGACTTCATTACAACAATGAAAATTATTATTATGAAACTGTATAACATGCATCAAGTAGCCTAAACACATAAATTACTGATCATTTAAATTTTTAAAAACACTTAATTCCAATTGTTCTATTTGTAAACTGCTCACATAGAAAAAGCCTAAATTTAATCAGCTATTGAAATCAAACTCGCCTATCAATAATTAAAAAACTTCTTCAATTTGTGATAGTATTAAATTCCATACAAAATTTAAAAACTATTGCATGAAAATATCTCAGCATTATGCACTCACCCTTTTCTACTAAAATTCTACTAATATGCATGATAAACAGTTTAAGTAGCAAAATAAAAACACCCTTTTGATTCCACACATACAATAGGGTCGATGTTCCAGTTTTGGCCATATTGGATCTGTTTTTAAAATAATTAACCAGTAATTTCAAATTAACTAATAAGAAGCATTCCAATGCTTTGAACAATCCTTATTTTACTATTTTCAATCTGATTGGTTCATTTTTCTCAAACATGTGACTTGTAAAAATTAAATGCATGATCATGTATTGTTTACTCATAACTGCTAAGGTTTTTGTTAAGGAATGTGTATTTGCAGTCTTTCATCATCAAGCTCTCAGAATTAAATGATTAATCTAAAACTTACCCTTACTGTTTATGAGGTAAGCTTTCTTTTTATTGTATAACATTTATTTTAACATTTCATATCAAAATTAATTATTTTTAAGACTAAATGAGTGGTGGTCAAAACTGGTACTGAAAATTTACTATATGTGCCAGTTTTGGCCATGCAGGTGGCCAAAAGTGGAGCACTACAGGTTCCAGTTTTGGCCACATAACTTCATTATTGTGTTTTGAGCCATTACATAAATTTAAGAATATCTGGATGAAATAAAATCAATTAATTTAGTTTTGTTTCTAAAATAAAAGCAACTAACTTAATTTCATTTATAAAATAAAAGTAACTGCTTTAGTTTTGTTTGTTTCCAAATTAAATAGTAATGGCTCCAATTAAAAATAAGAAGGCAGGTAGTATTTCCTTAAAAACATTTTGCTACTCACTACCTAAAATCGGTAATGCAGTTAAGGCCATTCAAAATGGAATGTCAAAAATATCTTCATTTTGAATGTTTACCACACATTTATGTTAGAAAATTCCAATTTGAGGAACCTGACTCGAGTGATGAGGAATATTCTTTTATATGCATAGATTGCTCTAATTTTAAAAATGATTCTGATGAATTTGATTAATATTGCAATTAAAAATTAATAAAATACATATTTGTGGATATTGTTAGTGAGTATAATAATGCAAATTCTTGATTTGTAAGATTTTAAAAAACATCTATTCTTTTGCAATGTAAGTTTATTCCTCTCCCCATTTTTTGTTTCATATTTTATCAAAAAAATATGCAAGTATATGTAGTTTGTATTTTAAAAATCAAATTAAATTATAGTTTGTAATTTATGAACCAAATTAAATTATTACTTTCTGCATAACATATAAATACTACACATGCAATAGAAAATTAATTACAAACATTCAGTAAAAAGCCATGCATACTGATAAGCATTTATTAAGTGAAAATGAGAATGTGCCAATTCGCAGACAATTCAAAAGTTATATGTGAAATATTGTTCAACTGATCTAAAACGATAATAATTTTCAACAAGTTGTGATCTGTATTGTTGCAAGCTATCCATGGAAATATATTCTCAAATCTGTTAAAATTAAAGAAAAAAAATTGCTTGACAGTAAAATTCACATTCAAAAGATTGTTTTAAATTTTAATATATAAAAAAAATTCTGCAATAATATTTCAAAGTTTATCACGAAAACGTGAAAAAATGCAGCTTGATTTTACATTCTCGTCCTACACAGATATACAGACATATTCGCTTTAATTACAAATAAAAGTTTTAAAGATTAATAATATCAGTGCATACAGAATATAATTAACCGTAAAAGTAAAAAAAATATTTTTAATCGTCTAAAAACTTATAAGTTTTCACTTAAACAGACTTCAAAAACAGATTCGGCTTCAGAAACTGCCATCCACCTAGGTCGAATGCCACTTGCAAAAAGTATCACGTCTGAACACTGTAACTTGTTTCTGTAGTACCATCCGACGATTTGCCGCCAAAACCGGAGCGATCCCATTGGCAGACGAGGGGACGCGCGCGGCGAGAGCCTTTTACGAAACTTTGTAGAGCCAGTGTGAACAACGCCATTAAAGAACACGGGGTCATGTGTCGCCTCACAGCCACAGATTTCGCCGAAAACGACCCGCGTGTTCGTGACCTAAAGCTTATTTACAGACCCCGATTATTGTATTGCTAAAGTAGGCAACTAACTAGAGTACCCATAACTTTTGGTAACGTCGAGATTTTTTTACACTATTTTCATAAAAAATTTTTTCTACTTTCATTTTATTTTAAAGGCTGCTTACTCGATCTTATATATTTTAAAATTAAGCATTGTTTAAATTATGCTTTGATTTTTTTTTTCGTGTTTTCGAATTTGTTTCTAGAACTGTGTGTGTGTTCAGTTTTCAGTTAGCTGCGAGGATCTCAAATCAACAGTCTGGGCAACCTTTGCATTAATATGTTCAGATTGTACCATACCGTGATTTGTTACCATTTTGTTAGATTACTTTTAAAATAAGATTACAAGATTTTTACGCGAATTTATAATGAATCCAACTGTCTTGAAATTGACCTTCAATTAAGTGGTTTGTTATTTAAATTTTGTAGTAATAACCGCTACATAGAGGTTAAATTAAAATCAATTGAACGTTGGGAAGAGGAAAGAAGTGGAATCCAAAAATTGCGCTGTCTAAGGCCTCCTACAGGGCTTTTGATGATCAATTGAGTTTTTGATTTCTTATTTATTTTCACTGTAACTTCTAGTTGAATTTAGGTAGGGAAACTTATTTCAAAACGCAGGCATAATGAATGGAAAGAACATTTTTACTTTAGAGTTTTCATATTTTTGCATCTTGGCAGAAAAGAAAATGGTGAATTAGCGACATTTTAAAAATAAAATTCGTATTACACAGAAATAATCTAGAAAGTAATGTTATAAAAACGCAAATCTTCCTTAAGAGCGCTGTTTTACTGTGAAAATAAACTTCATTTCTAGGTTTCTTATATGGCCTTCTACAACGACTACTGTTAAAATTTTTAAGTGTTGCTCTTCATATTTTAAACGTCAACTTTGATAAAATTTAAATGAGCTCAAAATTCTTTTTAAAAGAAAATTAATTAGGAGTGTAAAATGTGTAAAGTAATTCATAGCATTGACCAAAAAATCTAGGTCAATATGCATATTATTTTTCTAGATATCAATAAAAAGTCCAATTTTTACTTTAAAATTAGAGGCTCAAAATTTTATTTGTTTATATTTTCGAATTGATAAAGGATAGGATGATGAAACGTGCTGTTAGAAATAAGTTATAATGTAGTTTGAAATGAATCGAGCAAAATATCCCTTAGACATTTTTAAGTTTCTGCAAATATAAATATGCATGAAATTTTATTAATTTCTTAAGGTATCCGAACACGTTGAAAAGTCGATTTTCGACCAAAATTCCAAATTTTTCATTTTTGATGTTTTCGATAGTTCGTTCATTTACATTTCTAAAACATATTTACTTTTGTCGGTACGTTAATTAGAAGATGAGATATTAATTGTTTTATAACAAACCGAAAACCGGAAGTAGGCGTTTAATAGGACAGAAACCTGTCAAAAATTCTTTTAAACTGCATTTTTTCAAGTTAATATGATGTCAGTATATTTTTAGGAAATTTTTTTATAGTTTAGATACTTAATTTGATCGCGTGGAAAAACTAAAATTTGATTTTTCTCAAAATTAGATTTTATGCATATTTTTCAAACTTAAAACATGATAACTCAAGATATTATCATTCGATTGTTCTGAAATTTTGTGAACACTTTCTTCAGATGTTTCTCTAGTGAATGTACTAGAATAATATATATTGTAACAATATTTTTTTAATTGTGGAATTTTATTTGAAAATTGACATAGAAAATTTGCTGAAAAGCTTGTCATGATTGTTCGATTAGCTCTAAAATTCTTATTTATCCAAAGAATGTTAAGATTCTAGTACAAGAACTTTTCCATAATATGTAGTTTATTTTAGTGTTAGTTTTATTTGAATTATTACAAAAGTTTGACCTGTAGCATGTTTGTAGTTTTGGAGAATTTCCTCTAAAAAGCAGCAGAAATTTAAGATGTTTGTAAATTTGTAATAATTTCTACTCAAAAATCATACTTTAATATTAATCTTTATTAAATTCGAATCTAAAAAACATAATCTGGTGTTTCTATTTCACAATTTTAAAAAAAAGTGTTCCGAAGTGTTCGGATACAAACATGGAACAGTTTACTAGATGCTATTTCCTTAAAATCTGTATACTTTGTTTTAATACGCAATGAACGACGGCTAAATAATGCTGGGTGGAATCTTTTTTTCATTCGCGTCTGTATTTGCTAACATACAGAGATTAAAGTTGCTATTTGTGATGAGGAAGAACGAAGCATTTTTTAAACATTTAAAGAACGAATTCTAGTTTATTTCCAGCTCTGTAGCTGGAATTACAACTAGAAGAAATTTAGGACTATTTAGCAATTTCTCCGATAGATTTGTGAAATTCCAGTTGTTATGTCATTGTGCTCGAAATTAACTTCAAGTGCCAGTACATACTATAGCTTTAAGCTATTTCCAATGAAACGTCGCTTATCTGCATTGGCTTAAGAATGTAGTTTTTCTCTGAAACAGAAATCTGATAAATTTCAAACTGTTATGTGCATCACTTTATTTTGTATGCAGTTTTCCTACTACTGCATGTTGGAAAATCGAAAAAGAAACATATAGTTTTTTTTGCTTTGACGTTTACTCCGTGACCTTTCCAATGATCAGGAAAATGAGCTATTTCTGGCCCAGGAGTTTAAAGGGGTGTTTTACAGTGATGGCATTTTCTACTTTCCCGAAAATGCAGGAATGAATTTTTACGCTTTTATTTTATTTGACTTTTTTGTGTTTGTAAAGATGGAATAATTTAATTTGTTTTTCACTCACAAATTGGTGTGCTATAGTTTTGAATTGTTGTACACTTATGTACATCCGATGATAAAGCACGATATCCCTATTTTTAGACGATTATTGACAGTTAAGCAATTAATTTAAATAAATTTCGATTCTATACGGTTGCAGCAACTGATATTAAATTATGAAATATAACTTACAAGCTCCCATATTATTTATGATACTAAAACATAGATGATGAGACTTAAAATAGGAAAATAATCAGAATAAAAAATTCTATTTATATTGGAAACTAAAAGTGTGCTTTTAAAAATTGTGACTATGAAATTTATTATTAACTTGCCTTTTTACACAATTTTAAATACGGAATATTATAACCATTATTCCACTTACTTCCAGTTCTGTTGTTCTGTAATTTTTTTCGGTTCTGAATTCCCGATGAAAACACAATAATTTCATAAATCAGATTACCGCATGATTATGAAAAAGAGTGAGATGTCAGCTATTTTAAGCTTGTCGGATGTTTCTCCACCGTATTAAGTAATTTCTGTAAAGACATTTCTTTAGGGTGTGTTTAGTGACAGCCAAGTGATATGTAGAGGATAAGACAAGCCTAGTAGAACAATTGATCCCTTGATTACCACACTCGACTCCTACAGATTTTTAAGGTTATTCAAAGACGCTTGCGCGCCGGTCGTGCCTTCCATATTTCTGGAATCTACTCTTGCGAAATATCGTCCGGTGGATGTAGTTCAATAAGCAGGATAATTAAGAAATAATCATTTTTTTATTCTAAGAATATTTCAGGAAGCAAAATGTAGCACAGATAACAAAACTAATTAGCACTTTTATAAATTAATAACACAAGCAGTTAGTAAATCGCTAATAAATATCCGTACGAGCACTTTCAATAGCGCTCAGTGTCTATCAGCTCACCAGATTGCACTGCGGATAAAGCCCCAACAACGATTGATTACTTAGTTTCAGTAACTTGTTTTACATTACTTTTTCCGATACCATGTGACGCCACATAGAAATCTCTCGAAGGTTCTCTAAATTTCCGTTCCTTGTAGAGATAGGACCATAAGTTCTTGAATTTTCTAAAAGCTTCGTTTTGCCTCGCAAATCACAAAAATTTTCACCATGTCGCCAAAATTGTCACCAAATTTGTTGTCAATGTAGAGGTTTATTGTCTGGACTTCCATGTCCACATCTGTGAAACTCTCTTTCTTATCGTATGATGAGCATGCCAGAGAAACAATTTTACAGTTCCGTAACACTACACATATATTGCACTCGGCCATCACAGATCTTAGATTCGGCCTACGTGAGCCGTATTATATAGTAACTAGGGGGCTTTGCCCCCTGCTCGCTAAAGCTCGCCAACCCCTAGGAGGATTGCGTTGCAATCCTCCCGGCTTTGCTCCGCTAACCCTGCTCGCATCGCTCGCTACAATGAAAAACTGTGTGTCCTAAAAAAGTTACTGTGTGTATATATATATATATATATATATATATATATATATATATATATATATATATATATAT
>BGPR01006705.1:0-49167 GCA_013235015.1 Araneus ventricosus | reverse complement strand
TATATATATATATATATATATATATATATATATATATATATATATATTATCTTTAAAGAGTAACTTTGTATCGAAACCATAGTTCTGGAATATCATTGACTTCCCCAAAACCACAAATTGTAGCAAACAATAATCGTAACTGAAATGGTGCTCAAGTTTGTATTGCTTCATTTAATATTTCGTACCAATGTTGATCTCCCTCAAGTAATCCTTGCATTTCACATGCCTGCTGAAAAGTATTGCACACAATTCCATCAACAGTTTTTAAATCATCAAAACTTACAGCCCCCAATTTTCTTAGAAACAATAAACGTAAATAATGCCTTTCAGAATCTTGGATGCTAACCACAGGCATTCTTCCAATAACCTGCTCACCTCCTCGTTGCCGCTTTTGCCATTTCATTGCACTTGTATTAAAAATATAATAATGAGGAATATCTGTATATAAATAATTATGAGAATCTTGATCATTTTTGTTCGGCTCAAACCAGGCCGTAAGTGTTGTTTGTCTTGTAGCAGCCCTTGCAACAGTTTCCTCTTCCAGTCCATCTTGATAAACAGTAGCCTGTTGATCTGGCAAATGAACAACTAATAGTACAACAGTGTGAGACTTTCCCGATATATTGAATTCATTCAAGCGCCACATAGCTTCTGGTGCACTAACATACCTTCCATCTAGAAGGGATAAAATCTCATCATGATCTAGTGTGTTATCATTCTCAAATCTTCTTGATGCTGCATCATGCCCTTTATACACATATTTATATAGATATTTTACACATTTTATAGAAGCGCATACTTTTACATTAATGGGAGCATTGAATTTTTTTGAAAGCCAAGGGTTATAAGGTACAACCCATCCGTTATCCAAATAATGCGTACCGACTCTTATAGATTCTGTACAGTTTCTTTGATATATGGGATATCCATTTATATCCTCTTCTGTTTTTTCTCTAAACTCTTTTGGATATTGCTTGATACACACACCTTCTCTCATACACGGCGAGTTTATATATGAAAAAGTGTTGGATCTGCAATGGGATCTGGTAGCTCTGCACTCACATACATCTAAAAGTTCAGTCAATTTCATTTTAAAAACACGTGCAACTACATCTGGTCTATCTTCTGGGCATTGTTGCCTTTCCAGAACATTTAAAATATCTACCCATGTTGGGTTGCAAGTAAATGTTACAAATAGATCAGGTCGACCAAATTCCCTCCCCATTTATAATCGAAACTGCAAAACTTAAACTCATTTTGCAAAAATTTCGTTGCCTCCGATTAAATCAAACTAAAATCGCCCATCCGAAAGTAAACAATCGAAACTTGCGAGCTGTTGCCAGACGTTAATTATGAAATTCAGCCCGATTATGCGTCCACATAAGCGTTTTATTTAAAAAGTTGTTGAACACTTATCGCTTAAATAAATCAATGTAATTCAAAATTTCCTCTTATTCTCGTCCACTGCCCTCTTTTGTTGCGGAAAAGAATCTGACTTGCAAACGGCTCCTGTTTAAGGCCATTTGTTCCTTTTTAATACATATTTTAAAGTTTTAAAAGATAGATTGTTCATCCAACATTTAAATTTCAATCAAACTTCGAATTTAGTGGCTATGAAAAAATTAACTAACAGCAGTTGTATTTTTATTGTTAGATTTGGTTTTTCTCTGGATAACTAACAAAATGGCATTCATTTCGAAAATATCTTACTTTTAAGTATATTTGACAATGTTTTAATTTTTTTGAAAAGAAAAATGTTTCCATCGTAAAGAAATTACTTTTAAGAGTACAATTTCAAGGCATTCGAAACTCTAGACCGAAATATTAAAGCAATATTTTAGGCTTCATTAACCCGTGTTTATTTTTAAAATTTACTCTTAATTACATTGCATCAATAATTTGCACACGAAAAATCTATTTAATTTTGTTACAAATCTGATAAACCATTTTTGCTGCAGTGTTGATCTTGTGGTTAGAAACTCCTGATGATTATCTTAAGACCAATGACCCCCAAAAGGTGCAAGCAAACTACAAGACAAAAATGAAGGTTTTAGAAAATTCAAGATTCATGGTCCTATCTCATTGAACCCGATATCTGGAGTTTTCTGAGTAATTCATGTGGTGTCTTGCGGTGTCGGAAATCTGTAAATACCGGAGGAGCTCAGACGAAAAAGAATTTCTTTCGAGTGACAATTTCTTTGGAGTTAGTTTCGCAGTGCGAATTGTTCAGCTGTTATATAGTGTTCTCTCTTTTTATAGAGCTCTTTATGTTATTTGTAATTTGTGTAAGCTTGTGTTGCTAATTTTTACAAGTTCTGTTTTTGTTGTTATCTCTGATTCGTGTTTTTTGGAATATTCGTGTAATAAAGAAGCCGACTCCATTATCCTGCTTTTTTGGACTGCGTGCACTCACCGGACGTGCTATTTTTAACCAGTGGCTACAAACCTGTATAGGAGCCCGCCGCATTAGACGGTGCGCATGCTCCAGCTTTTCCGGTCACACCTTCCTCAGACTACTACTTTAAGACGGAAAAAAATATTTTGTCATAATCTACAATCCTGTACTCTCACATCATCATGTTATATTCACTATTATTGCTGATTAATCAGAAGTTTTTAGTATTTGTTTACGAAAACTTTTGGTTTAGTGAAAACTTAAAACTTTATGTTAAAATTATTGTTGTGCTTAAGCTTTTGACATGAACTGCATATTGTATTTCATCCACACTGTGCCTTAATCATAAGAGCAAATAAAGTTACCAAGATATTAAATAGAATATCCGATATATAAATTTGAAGCCTTAGATGGAGATCGCAAGATGATCTTTTCGGTACTCCTATCAGAAATTACTTTCCAATTTGTGATGAATCGGTGAAATGGAAAAAAGTAGAGATTTGAATTTAATAGGTGATTTTGTTAATGTACGCAAACTGTAGATACAACATGTGGTAAAGAAGAGTGAAGTATTTTTTGAGTTTATTAAGTGAATGAATTCTAGCAGTATTTCCAGATGATATATTTGGACAAATTAATGCCTTTTTACCCCGAAATATTTGCAAATTTCGGGAAATGTGGTAATCGCATCCTATATGAACTTTTGGCCAAATGTAAAAAAATAGATTTGAGTATTTCTAAGAAACGCCTCTTATTTGCTTTGATTCCAGAAAGCAGTTTACCCTGAAATATCAAACGGAATAATTTCAAATTATGACGTACGCCAATTCATGTCGCATGCAGTTTTTTTTCCCTACTGTCACTTTTTAAATAGGAAAAAAAAAATATTCTACCCATAGCGTTAGTCTATGACCATTCACTGATTATGGAAATGACGGACTTAAGGTTTTCGAAAAGTGTTCTGTTTGGCAGTGGCGGAATTTCTTATTGCATTTATCATGAAATGTAAACATTTTTTAACTTCTTATTATGTCTTTACTTACTTTAATTTCGTTTGACTTGCTTCATGTTTGGAAAGATGTAAGTTTAAAAATAAATTTTCAGTCACTTCCTGATGTACTGGGGTTCTAAAATTCTGTTACACTTGTATATTCTCCGTACCAACAAACTATTTTTATATTTTTAGAACGTAATTATCAGTTAATCGATTAATTAAAATAATTTTTAATTACATATACGTGACAACACCTGCTAGTGAATTTGAGTAAAAATTGATTTATAAAAACTATATATTAAAAAATAAAAAGGTAGAAAATAATAACATTTTTTTAAAAAAATTTCCTTTCAGTAGATAATAATAGAGCGTTTTTAAAAATTCGTTAAGCATGGTATTTTATAATCAATTTTTGACTAACTTCCTGCTTCGCTAGACATCTTTAACATATTTCAGTCGTGTGTTCCTCCTATCAGCGCAAGATATTGCACGATACTTCCACGATGCTGTCCGATATTCTGCATGCCGCACAATACTGTGCAGATATCGTATAACTTGTGCTAATAGGATCCGATGACAATACAAAAATTTATTATTTTAGAGAACAGGCATTGTAAGAAAGAGATGTGATGTATGTAATAACCTTCATTCAGGATATTGCCCTACCCAAAAAAGTATTTCCAGAGAAGGCATGACATTTCGATACTATAATTATAATAATAAGCTGAAATTTTGCATAGGGACATAAAATAGCCTTCTGCATCAATTACTTTTAAAATTTATAAGTCTTCCTATTCAAATATTTTTTAAACGTCAAATTTCATAAAATAAGTCATATTCTCAAAATTATCTTAGAATCAAAATAAAAATATAATATGTGAAGAATACTTCAAACTGCGACATCAAAAAGATTTTAGGTTAAGAGGCATTTTATTTTTCAATATATGACTAAAAATTGCATTTTTTTGCTTTAACATTGGAGACGCATATTTCAGATGTTTCTAACTTTTAAACAGAAAAGCTAGGATGAAACTTGGCATTCAAGCTAAAATTTAAATAAAATTTTTAATTTATCGAGAAAATATGTGTTTCCATTGGTAATTTTGAAGTTAGTGCAATTATAAATATGTATTTGACCCTTTATGAAATTTTTAAACATAAAAGATTTTACTAGACGTTATTTCTTGAAAATTGGTACCTTTTGTTTGAATATGAGATGAAAGAAGGCCAAATAATGCAAGGTGGCTCTTTTTTTCCCACGAATTTACCCCCAAATTTAATAAAGCATGTTTCGATTCCAAACGTACTTCTTCTGGATCAAAATCCGTGTTTTGAGACAATAATTACCGATCTAGCGGTGCTATATGCAAGCCAGTTATTGGATGAGGATTTGATTGATTCAAATTTTGTTTCCATTTATTAAGACGCATTAAACAAAAAGGAAATAAAACTGCTCACATAATCGTAAGATATTTTTCATAAAAATCCGGCATCCACGTGAAAATATCATAAGTAAAGGATTTAGCATGTAAAACAAGTGCCATATTTTACGAATAAATTTTAGAATTTTTGAAAAAGCATAGTTTCGTTAAAAAAATATTTGAATTTTGCGCAGAAAACTTCGAAACCGCTTTTTTCGAACAAACTTCGAAAGAAAGTGACGGAGTTTTAAAAAATCACGTCGTTACCGAACTAAAAACAAATCTGCGACAAAGTGTGTTTATACATATTAGTTGCGCCGTACTTATGTAATAATTATATACAGGCTGCAGACGATTGTGTACCAATTGATGTAAAAACGTCTATAACTAATATTTTTTCTTTGCTCTCTATATACACAATACGGGTTAAAGAATTAAATTTTGTTTTAGTAAATATAAAGGGTGTTTCAAAAGAATGTGGCTAAACTGTAAGGGTAGCTCAGACTTACAATATTTATCTAAAATCTCATAGAAACATAGGTGAGTAAACACAATGAGGAGGCAGCAGCTGGCATTTAAAATAATACAGTGTTGGCCAAAATTTAGAAAATATTTTGAAATTTGCGCATATTTTTTTCGAATATGTCTACGTACTTCCACCATATAAAGAATAGCATTTAACTCCTAATTTACAATGAAAATTCGGCCACGAAGGCACTTAGGAGACAGGCCAGAAATTGATGAAGTTTGAAAGAGATTTTGGCTCAATTTACTTCCCAGAAGGCTCATAATGGTTTGCAACTTTCATCAATTCTTTCGTGTGCTTTCCGAGATATTAACATGCATTTTCCTAAAATATATTCGGAGAGATCTAAAAGTTTTCATAAAAATTCTTAAACTCCCCGTATGTTATTTTTCATATAAAATGCACAGTTTTTTAACAAAATGGTACGAAACTCACAGAATACATGAAAATATATTAGCGAACTATTATATAAAAATTTGATATCAATATTCTTCATATTTTGAGAATGAAAGTATTTGTAAAGAACAGTTTTTTAGAGAGCATATGCGAAAGGTAGCGTAACTTTTCTTTCACAACTTCAAAACCAGGTATATCGGGCAACTTATATGAAAATTCCAGTTCAATACCGTTAAGATTCAGAAAGACATCGACATTTTGGCCGGCACTGTATTATTTTAATCTCCATTTGCTGCTTCCAGATGGATTTTGCGTACAAATGTTCCTGTGTAATTTTGGTTACTTAACCTATGCCTGTCCTACCCTTAAAATTTGGCCAAGTTTTTAAGAAACATCTGTATGCATACTGCAGCCGATTGTCTGCCAATTGATATAAGATCGTTTATAACTGAGATTATTTCGTTGTTTTATATATACACTGAGATGGGCTAATGAATTTAAATTTTGTGAACTCATAGACGTCTAATATAAAAAAAAATTTGGATATTGTGCCACACGCATTTAGCGTTACGTCCTGCTACTGAGCAGGTTTTCTAAACATATGATGCCTTAACCATATATTTTTTGTGAAACAAAAAGTATCCCACAGTTATTTTGATGAAACAGGAAGAGACCCATGGCTTTGCATAACGTGTCATTCGTATTTCGGCAATGTTATTTTGAAATTAGAAGGGCATGAAATTTCTTTTCTAGAAACTTGCAGTGTCTACGAATAAATCTACGGCGACCTGAAAAAACATAGCTAGTAGGAAGAAAAAAAGCAGGTAATATAATTCCTTCCTATTTCAAGTGCGAGAAAATTTAAGGAACTTGGGAGAATATAGGATTAAACCTGCTATTTTCAAAGAAAAAATGGTGGGATTTTTCTTTTGATATCTGGTATGAATATGTGAATTAGTATTTATGTCAGTCGTTAAAAAATCAGTAATATCAGATAATTGTTGCAAAGATTAAGAATTTACTTCCCCTTCGAAATTTCAAAACAATTATTTAGGTGGTGTTGATTATTAAACAATGATTTACAGACTTTAATGAACATATTTTCTAGCAGAATATCTGAAAATCAGTGAAATATTGTCTGTTATTGCCAGGAACTAACGTAGCTAATGAATGCGTTTTCAGTTTAAAGACCAACAATGGCGATTAGTGATAAAACTAAATTATATGTTGAAACATTAAAAATACGTGCTGATTACCAAATATCATTTTGACCTTCCTTGTACCGCATTTTATCAAAACATCTAAAAAATTAATTATTTCTACAATCAATTCATTCTTCAAAAAGGAAAAAGAGTTTAATTGAGGAATAAGAAAAAAGAATATATGAGATGTTACTGTGCTAAATTTGTTTCGGTAGGATTACATATATTTTCTCAATATCTCATCTTCATTTCCTCTTTATTTAGTTTCAGTCAATGCATATACCATATTAAAGACACTATTACAACTATAATAATTTTATTTATTATTTTTGACTATACATTGAACGCATTTCCATTCCCCCCAGATAAAGTATGTCCTGATTTTAAATTACAAAAAAATGAAAACCTTAAATTATTATTATCATTTTAAAACTATTATCGAAGATAACAATCAGTTCTCGTTTTCATTAGTATAGTGTAACATATGATAATATTTTAAGAAATATAAATTTTTTACGAAGTCAAATTACTCGTGAATTAATCTATCGAAATTCGGCTAAATAAGTTTCAATGGAATAATTAACATTTTTTCACATTATACCACATGATAAGCATTTAAAAATTCTATTTAAATTACATAAAAATTAATTTTCATTTCATTATTTTATAGACAAAAGCGAAAATAACTTTTTAAAATATTAAAAAGTTTTAATTCATTTTAATCAAATTAGATAAACGATTTTAAAACATTTGACACTCGCCGTTTTTGTCTCGAGGAATCTTGAATAATTGGTATTTTCAATCGATCTTCGATTATTCCTAACGCACTTCTCATAATTCCCGAAATTATGAATTATTTAGGCAAATTTCTGGACCTCTCTCAAAAATTAAAATTAAAAACCTCAATAATAATCAGATTTGAGAGAGATATTTAAAATGTTTTTTCAGATAGGTAAAGCGCGGTTACGGCGCTTTAAATTTGCTGCAGCGAGGAATTCCCAACACAAGTGTCAAAATGGGTACCGTGAAGCAGAAGGCACGTTACAGGTTGCACGAAAGCAAAACAATTCTAACAGTTCAAAGATGTTTTCGTTTAGAATATCGGAGTTCTGTCCAAGTAAGAACTCAATTAAGCATCATGTCATGCATTATTATCATGTCAGCAATTACGGAGTGAAGGCCTCCCTTACTCGTTAAACGACTTTGGCTGAGACAGATGATCCATCAGCAACTTTAATTATGATGCACAATTCCTGTTCCCTAAATTGCCCATACTAATGCTTGATGAAATTCTTATTTGGAGATTGACGATTTCGATATTATAAGAGCAAACGTCTTTGAACTGTTACAATTTATTTGGATTCGTGGAACCGGGTACGTACGAGACGAGCCTTCCTCTGCCCTGAAGCCATTTTGATTCTTCTGTCGGGAATCTCCGCTGCAGCAGATTTACAGCAGCGTAAGAGGGCCTTATCTATCTAAAAAAAACTTTAAAAGCTATTTTGTCATTTAAAAAATGAAATTTCTACATTATAGGGTTTTTTAATTCATTTTTGAAGTGGTTCCAATAATTTATTACCGCCCTGCATAATATATCAAATGAAAAAAGCTATCTGGAATATAAGGCATGCCTTAATAAAATTTATATTTATCCATACCAACGATCAACATGGCGATATATATACTGGTTTCTATTGGAAATTGGCGATTTGAAGCAATTAATTCCAAACTCCACAACTAAGGGCGCTGCTATATTTTATCACGTGAATTCTCTGTATGTCCTCCGCATTAGTGACATAAACATGTCAAGAACAATACCTGCATTGATTAGACTTAAAGAGGACACATTTTGGTCAAATATGCGGCTATAACGAAATGTGAGAAGGTTGTTTATTCTAGCCTAAAGCTCTGAAAAGATTTTATTTGAAGTATTGATGTTGTAGTATAATTCACCGATTCATTTATTGAAATTTGCGCACTTCTGTGAGCCATGAGTAGAAGGCTCAACAGTAATTTGCACTTCTTTCACTTCCATTACTGTTCATATTCATCTGCTTTATCGGAAATTACTAATATTCCAATCTTCAAACTTTTTGGTTTTGCATATTGCACTATTCATGTTTTCATATCGCATCCGTAAGGAGTAGCAATAACACTAATTTTAATTTATCAGCTAAGATATAAAAATCAAAGCTTTATATTAAAGAAGAAGCTAACGGTATACCCATCGTCAAATTTTGTGTTAAAAAATAATAGTTTATATAGAAATTTTTGCAATATGAAAAGTGGTGCAACTTCTTTTACAAATTTTCAAATATATATTCTTAGTTATTCCAAAGTGATATCTCATTTTGACTCGAAACTTATTAATTTACATTTGTAAAGCAGCCTAAAAACTTATTTTTTTTAAATATCATTACAGGATGGATAATTAATATCCGTAGACATTTCTAGAAACCATATAATACAAGCAGACCAAATGGGATGCATTTATACATATAGGTGGATACTTTGTCTTGGCATGGAAAAAATTTAGTTCAAAACTTTCCTGTCGAGTGCCACTTTAAAGAGCAACTAAGCAGAGAAAAATGAAAATTACACACTAAAAACCTGCAGTATCCAACAATTAAATTAAGGATTAGTATAGCTGCATCCCAAGCAGTTAGCCAGATTCCGGCTCCTACCCGAAGGAGTGCTTTTTTTCACCAGTTGCTACTAATTTATGTAATTATACTTGTATAGCAATTGCTTTACATTATACTTCCAGAAAAAAGAAATAATAAATATATTTTTTCGACATTAAAGAAATATTTTAAAATTTTTGTTAATGATTAATATTATGTCTTCAAAACTATTGAACAAGATATTATATAAAATTTGATTGCGAACGGAAAAATCAGAAAATTGAAACACCACTGTGCAAATTTCAGCAATTCCTGTTCAGTTGTTTTGAAGACATATATAGAAACTATAAATCGCTTAGAATGCCACCTTTTCTGTTTATTTCAGAATATAACCGCAATTTGGCTAATGGATTAGATGGGAGAAAAAAAATTCTAATATGAAGCAGAAAATTAACTATATATTTGAATATTACTTTAGAATAATAATTAAGTGTTGATAGAGTATTTTACTTTTTAATTAATTATAATGCAAAAAGTAGAGAAAAATCAGACAATTCATTCAGTAAACAGATTCAATTTCATTACCATTTAAATGAAATTGTTTTTATGCATACATATCATAAAAAATAGAACTGATTAAGATTGGAGAAAGTTCTGGAAAATACTGGATCTACCAAATATTAATAATAATGAATTATTTAATGTTAGCTGATGAGATTCGCATGTATTGAAACAGGATACATTACTAAATACAGTAAGATATTTTTCCATTTGTAAAATGAGAGCAATTAAAATAATGTGTATAATAGACTGCACACGCATATCTTTTTAAGTGCGTATTTAGTAAATTTATTTTTCGATTTCAAAGAGTCAAGTTTCGAAATAAGCTTCAGTTTTTTTAGCCGAAAACTAAAGATGTACTAATTATTTTAAATTATGTTAGAGAATGAATATACTTAAATATATATAAAACAAACATATCATTTATTGTGTTTATTTAGTTAAATTTCTTTACAATTTCAATAATTTTACCTCTTATTCATTTATTATGATTCTTATGGTGATAGATGTTCCCAAGATATTAAGAAGACAACATATGATTGTCTGACATAAAGTACGTAAAATTGTAATGAATGGAATTAAAATGTTGATACCGAACCATACTATATTAAAAGTATTAGACAATGAGAACATAAACTTTTCAGTCTAAAGGAATAATTGCTTGAGTATTTAAGATTTGAATAAATGTTGAATTTTTATATTTTAAAATCTTTCATACTTTAAAGTTGAGTTTGTGGATGAATTTCAGAGGGAAAAAGGTTTTTTTTCAATTTAGTATATTACAAAATGGCCTTACGCCGTACATATTTAACTGGACAAAAGAAAATTCCATCGTTACAGGTAGCGAAACTTAATGAAAAACATGAAAAAATATTAATTCTTACGTATATTTATTTAAAGTGTAAAATGTGTGTAATAATTTAATGGTCTTCTTAATAACATAGGTATAATAATGTTGAATATAGAATGAATATACTGAGACATATTTATAAAACAAACATATCATTTATTGTGTTTATTTAGTTAAATTATTTTACAATTTCAGTACTTCTTTATCTCTTATTCATTTATGAAGATTCTTATGTTAACTGATGTTTCCAAAATGTCAAGAAGACAATATATGATTGTCTCAGACAAACTACGCAAAATTTTAATGGATGCATGTTAAATGTTGATACCGAACAATACTATATTAACCCTCTGAAAGCCACAGCACTTTGAAATCTAGTTCTTTTAAAACCCAGAACGACCGAGGGCTGAAATGAAAGTAGGTAAACTTTTCCCTTCATCCTTGGTAAGCAAGTGATCATTTTATTCGTGTTGTGTTCTTTTATCGTCCCCTTTATCGCATCAAAACCTTTGTTGACTATATAGGGGTTGCTTACAAATTGTGATAACACTCTATATTTTCAGTAAAATATTTGCTAAGAGTTTTATTTTTTGCCGTTGCACATGATTATAACAGTAAAATCTTTTTCGACTCTTTTAGCAATTCAAAGGTGCATCAATCTAGTCACAGAGTCTGCAGAAAAAGACTGCCAAAAGAGAACTTTGCTGTAAGATTTTCTTATCAAAACAGGAATTAAAGAATGACCCACACTAATGAATTATTCAGTAAGATGACATTTCAAAATATCACAATGCGTCTATTTGTAAAATATAAAAAACTTCAATTTCTTATCTAAATTCTAAAACTTCAGACCTTTTGCGTGTACCCAAAATGTTCAAAAAAGTTATCAAATAAAATTATTTTTATTCATCATGCAACTAAAATGAATTTCTTAGCCGCTATTAGAATCCGACAACCGTAGATTGCATATATTATCATAAAGGCAAGTGTTAGTGTTGTTTTCTTCCCAAACTTTAAGTTCTTTGCGCAAATTGAAGATTCAATTTCTAATTATTTTCAATGTTTTTCAGTTGATTAGCATGCTAATAAACAACTTTTGAGCCCTGTTAGAATTCGATACTCGAAAATTTGACTTTTTAGACCCACCCTGAGTCATTTGAAAAGCCCCCGTGGATCAGTGTCTGACCCGCAGGTCATAGGATTGCCACCATTGTTCTAGAACAAAATGCTAGAAAATAATTACAGATGCGCCATGTGCGAACCAGTTATTGGAGGTGCATTTAAATTATTCAATTTTTTTTCTCTATTTATTGGATCGCTTCAAACCACAAAGAAATACATTTATTCACATAATTGTAAGATATTTTTCAGACCATACGTAACATAAAATAGAGGATTTTATAAATGAAACATGTGACAAAGTTACAGAATATTTTAATAAGTTTTGAAAAAACGAGGTTTGAATTAGAATGTGCTTCGATTTTGCTCGGATAATAACAATACCAAGTTCGGAGGAAAGCGAAGGAGTGTAAAAAATAACATCTTTAACAAACTAAAATCAAATCTCTTATAAACTGTATTTATAAGTTTTGGTTGCTCCGAAATAATATTAATAATTATATATAGACTGCAGCCGATTGTCTGCCGATTGATGTAAAATCTTCTATAGATAATATTTTTCGTAGTTTCATATAAACACACTGGGGTTTGATGAATTAAAGAATTTTTTAAATTCTTAAACGTCGAATATAAAACAATTTTTGGATTTAGTGCCACACGGCAGTTAGCCTTACAGTCTGATATTGAGCAGGTTTTACAAATATATCATGCCTTAACATCAAATTTTTGTGAAACGTAAATTGCTCCAAAGTTATTTTAATAACCGCGGAGCAGATCCAGGAACATTTCCTGTTCCATTAAATTGCTCATATCATCGCTTGATGCATTTCTTACTTGGAGATGGACAATTTTGATATTCTAAGTGAAAACGTGTTTTAAATATTACAATTGATTAGATTTCGTGGCAGCAGAGACGTACCACCATATTTGGAGAGCCTGGAAGGAGCGTTACATGGCTGAAAAAATGTTTGAAATACTTTCAAATTTAGATAAAAGAAGTTTTTGCAATATAGAATTTTTTGAAATAAATTTTAGAGATGAGTCAAATAATTTATGATCATCCTGTATATTAAAACAAATCAAAATGAAATATACGGAATTTACGATATGCAGCAATAAAATTATCATTTATCCCTACCAACGATTCAATATGGCGTCATTTATATTGGTTTCCGTTGAATTTAGATTAGTTTAGTCCCGTTTTGAAGCAAAATGAGGGCTATTTGAGACATACCTCGTAATTTGGAACCGCGGTCATATGACGAGGGCGAAGCCTGAGCTGGCACCCTTTCTCCAAAATTCCGCACCAAACCAGCGGTGGGACGTTTGACACCCTGCGTATGATTTAGCGTGCAACATGCCCAATACACGACGGATCTTCAGTGGAATCGGATTTTGTACTTGGATCCCTCCAGCCCCGAAGCCGTAACCTTAACTATAGGAATCCGCGGCCGGAATCTGTCGAAAATGGGAGATTCAAAAATGATGAAATAAAGTAAATCCCCAATTAACCCTAAAACTGTGTTATCCGAAATGCCTCTGAAATCGCAGATCCAAAAACAAGCATTCTACAGTGCGAAAAAAATCACGGAAGCGAGACTTTTTTGCAACGATATTCCCATTCTTTTCTTTTAAGCCTTCCCTGGAGGGTCAGTGATTAATTTTATAATTCTAAATTTAGAGGTAATGAGGTTTATCAACATTTATTATGATTTTAAAAACCATTTACTGTGAGGTACATTCTGTTCAAACTGGATGGTGCAAATTTTGCTCCCGATGGAAGGTTAATTTTAGTAAAGAACATAAGTGTAGCCCACAAAGAAAGTTCTGGATTTATTTTACAGAAATATATACTATAATTACATACAATAGGTAATAGATATTCATGGCTTAACCGAAAAATTCGGTATCAGGAACGACTCCCTCCTCTTTAGTTCGGTTAACAGTGGTTTTACTGTAATTAGGGCGCTGCTATCCTTTATGACACGCAAGCGGAAATCCTCTATACGTCATCTTTTAGTTACATAAAAAAGTCAAGAATAATACCTACATAGATTCGTCTTAATGTCAATAACTACTAAGTATCTCATCTTAAAACTTGTAGTTTTTGCCATATTGTAACATTCCCGTTTACATAGAGCATCCATACGAAATGACAATAAAACTAACTTTCGTTTACCAGCCTAGATACAGAAATTTAAGCTTGATATTAAATAAACGCATCGTCCAAGTCTCAAATTTAGAGCTCAAAATGTCAATAATGTATATAGAAATTATTTTACAAATTTATCAATATCAAAGCTGGATTCCAAGGTGTTGCAAAAGGTGATGTTTCGTTTTGAGTCGAAACTTATCTATTCCCGTTTGCAAATCTACCTAAATACTTGATTTTTTCAAATGTAAAAACAAGATGGCCAAAAAATCGTTACACAGTTCAAGAGACCGTAAAGAAAAGGAATTGCAAAATAAATAAAGGGTGGGCAAAATACTCCGCGTACTTTTCCAGAAACTATAAGGAAAAATGGATTCAAAACTGAGGTGCGGGATAAGTATTTCAATCACGTTTGGTGATTTCCCCCCTGTTATGGAAGAAATTTAATACAGAAACTTCTTTTCAGGCGGCACTAGAAGGAGTAACTACGCAGAAGTATTATTATTATCTCTAAACCTGCATTATCCAACAATTCAATTTGCGATTAGTATAGCTGTCTTCCAAGCAGTAGAGAAGAATTCGGCACCTGCTCGAGGCTGTGGTATTTTTCACCTGTCTCTTCTAACCTATATAAGAGCCCGTCGCATTAGGTGCACATGCTCCAGCTTTTTAAGACACAGCTTCGCCTTCTACACTCAAGTACTTTCACATATGTTATTAATGCTGTTTAATATTCTGCATTGTTATGGGTTCCATCAAACGACCTCGTGACAATTCAATCACTGGGAGTATCAGGTGGCGAGTCTCAAAAAGTTTTTAAGTACAACGGACAAAAGTTTAATTAGCAAAACTTGTTTATGTTAATCTTGAATTAACTTAGATTCCTTTGCGAAATTTACGACAGCTTAAGAAAATAAAAACTGGCAAACTAGCAGGGTTATTAGTCCTTGTTAAAAGGTTCGATGAAACTAGCATTCTGCAGTTTCGTGCGCATTTCGAAATACCTCACCTAGCTTAATTCCTTTCTATATTGTGGCTGTCGCTGGCGTTGTGACTTGTCTGCAATGCATTGTTCCTTCTGCAATGCATTGTTCCTTCTGCAATGCATTGTTCCTCCTGCAATGTATTGATTGCCATTGAACACTTGTGGTTGTAATAAGAATATTATTCTTCATATTTATTTTGTCTACTTCTTTGAACTAATTTTCGTCCATCTCTCCCTGAGAAGAAACCCATGGGAATAGAACGCATACCTCGTATATCGTTTTTTATATTTTTAAGGAAAAATGATTTACGAGGTATGAATTATTTAATAATTTTAATTTTTCGATTTCTTTTTCATTAATTTGGAATGTTACTTTATCGAAACATTCGATATTTCTTTATAAAACGGTTATTTTAAATTTTCATAAGGAACTACTCATTTCTTGTAAATGGGTAAATTGATTAGAATTGTTCAAAAAGTTTTAGAATTAAGTGACGTTTTAATTTTTGAAACTGCTCCTGTATTGGTTACAATTCTAAATCTGTATGAATGAGTGAATTTCTGATACTAGGGTTCTCTGCCCCTGCTCGTCAAAGCACGCCAACTCACAGGAGTATTGCGTTGCAACCCTCCAAGGTTTCCTAGGCAAACCTTGCTCGCTCCTCTCGCTACAGTGAAGATACTGTGTATCCTAGCACGATTATTGTAAAATCGATATATTTATAGAAAATTAAGGTATATGTGTTTTCTTTTAAAAATTTTGAACTCCAACATATTATGCAAGATTAAGAAGGTAGAAAAGTGTTATGAAAATATTATAATACAATGCCTTTGTATTGTTATGTTTCTGGAACATCTTCTATTAACAATATATTTATTACAATGCAGTTCATTCACAATGACCTGTAAGGTAAGAGTGAATTTATTTGCCACTAGATAATAAATATATCGTTAATATGATTTTTTAAAATTTTTTTAATTATTAATTCGTATCAATGCACAAGTTCCCATGTGTGGTGACTCGAATGCATGGAAAAACACAAAGATTTCATTGCAAGGAGGAGTCGATGTTTTAATTTGCCATTTAATAGGTACTTTTTCTAATGTGCGGAAACAGTTGTTGCAACATGTAATTAGGAAGAAAAAAGTAATGCGAAGTATTTTTCAAGTCAGCTAATGGAATAATTTCCTTTCGCATGCCCACCTTTTCGCTAATTTAATCAAGACTAAATCTGGAAAGAATCATTAATTTTTCCGATAGAGTTCTGAATTTCGGAACGCATGAACATCGTATCTTACATGTACTTCAGGTTTCTGTACAAATAATAACTTAAAGCTATTTCCAATGCAACGTTGTTTATGTGCTTTACATCAAGGCGGCAGTTTTCTCTGAAATAATGATATAAATAATTTCAAACTATTAAGTATGTCACTTCATGGTGTATACAGCCCCCCACTGTCATTTTTTAAAGACAATAAAATTATTCCACTGTTAATCAACCCAAAACAATTACAATGATAGAGGAAATAAATTATTCCATGCATAGGAATTTGGATTTGTGTTCTGTGAGCTTCTAATCGTAAATGCCCCGAAATAAAACTATCTTGAAAGTTACACCAACACTTTTTATACACTTTCACTTAACTTAACTTAATTCATGTTCGTAAAGGTAGAATGATAGAGTTTCATTCCTCAGTTCGAATTTTCACTCATTTCCTGATGTGCCAGAGTTAGGAAACTTTGTATAGGTGTTTATTCTCGATTACTATACATTATATATATTTTTGAAAACAAACGAATTATTTCTACAATCAATTCATTTTTCAAAGAATATAAGGAAAACAATTTTAATTGAGATGAAACGTTACTGCAACATGTTTCGGTAGGATTACATATGTTTTCTGAATATCTCATCTTCATTTTCGTATTATTTGGTTTCAGTAAATGCATACACCACATTTAAGATACTATTATAAATATAATAATTTTATTTATTAATTTTGAAAATATGGTGAACGCATTTGCACTTTTTTCCCCTGATCAGTGTGTCCTGATTTTAAAAATGGACTCCTTAAATTATTATTAGCATTTCAAAATAATTATCTAAGATAATACTAAGTTCTGAATTTCATTCGTATATCGTAACATATGATGGTATGTTACGAAAGATAATTTTATTACGAAGTCAAATTACTCGTGAATTAATCTATCGAAATTCTTCTAAAAAATCAATTAAATTCAGCAAAATAAGTTTTAACGGAAAAATTAATATTTTTTTAACATTATTCCATATGATAAACATTTTAAAATGCTACTATAATTACACAAAAATTAATTGAAATTTTATTATTTTATATACAAAAGCGAAAATGACATTTTAAAATATTACAAAATTATAATTCATTTGAAACAAATTTGATAAACGTTTTTAAAACATTTGATACTTACCTTCCTCATCTCGAGGAATCTTGAATAATTGTATTTTGCATCGATCATCGATTTATTCCTAACGCACTTCTCATAATTCCTTAAATGATAAATTATATTAATAAATTTTTTGACCTATTTCAAAAATTAATATAAAACACCTCTATAATCTTCAAACTTTGTTTGTTTCAATGAGAGAGTTGTTCATTTTTCTCAGATAGGTAATGCGCCTTTACGGCGTTCTAAATTTGCTAAAGCGAGGAATTCCCAACACAAGTGTCAAAATGGATACCGAGCAGCAGAAAACACGTTACAGGTTGCACGAAAGAAAATCAATTCTATCAGTTCAAAGATATTGTCGTTTAGAATATCGAAATTGTGTCAAAGTAAGAACTCAATTAAGCATTGATGTGAGCAATTAGGAGTGAAGGCCTCACTCACTCGCTAAACGATTTCGTCTGAGATCCATCAGCAACGTTCCTTATGATGCACATATCCTGTTTCCTAAATTGTCCATACTAATGCTTGATGAAATTCTTATTTCGAGACTGACAATTTCGATATTATAAGAGAAAACGTCTTTGAACTGTCACAATTTATTTGGTTTCGTAGATCCGGATACGTACCAGACGTGCCTTCTTCTGCCCTGTAGCCATTTTGATACTTGTGTAGGGAATCTCCGCTGCAGCAGATTTACAGCAGCGTAATAGGGCCGTACCTATCTGAAAGAACATTTAAACTATTCTCTCATTTAAAGAAGTAAAATTTCTACATTATAAGCGTTTTTAATTATTTTTGAAGTGGGTCCAATAATTTGTGACCAACATGTAAAATAAATGAAATAAAAAAACTATCTGGATTATATGGCATGCCTTATTAAAATTTGTATTTATCCATACCAACGATCAACATCGCAACACATTATTCCATATGATAAACATTTAGAAATTCTATTTAAATTATACAAAAATTAATTTTAATTTCTTTATTTTATATACGAAAGCGAAAATAACTTTTAAAATATTACAAATTTATAATTCATTTTAATCAAATTCATTAAACGTTTTAAAAACATTTGACACTTACCGTCCTCATGTCAAGGAATCTTGAATAATTGGTATTTTGCATCTTCGATTATTCCTAACGCACTTCTCATAACTCCCTAAATTATGAAGTATTTAAATAAATTTCTGGACCTATTTCAAAAATTAAAATAAAAACCTCTGTAATCTTCAAACTTTGTTTGTTTCAATGAGAGAGATGTTTAAAATGTTTTCTTTCGGATAGGTAAAGCGCCGTTACGGCGCTCTGAATTTGCTGCAGCGAGGAATTCCCAACAGAAGTGTCAAAATGGATACCGTGCATCAGAAGGCACGTTAAAGGTGGCACGAAAGCAAATCAATTCTAACAGTTCAAAGATGTTTTCGTTTAGAATATCGAAGTTGTGTCCAAGTAAAAACTCAATTAAGCATTGATGTGAGTAATTACGGAGTGAAGGTCTCCCTTACTCGTTAAACGACTTCGTCTGAGACAGATGATCCATCAGCAACTTTCCTTATGATGCACACATATCCTGCTTCCTAAATTGCCCATACTAATGCTTGATAAAATTCTTATTTGGAGACTGACGATTTCGATATTATAAGAGAAAACGTCTTTGACTGTTACAATTTATTCGGTTTCGTGGAACCGGAGACGTACCAGACTTGACTTCTTCTGCCCTGTAGCCATTTTGATACTTGTGTAGGGAATCTCCGCAGCAACAGATTTACAGCAGCGTAAGAGGACCTTACCTATCTGAAAAAAACTCTTAAAGCTAATATCTCATTTTAAAAAAATGAAATTTCTACATTATAAGGTTTTTTAAATTTATTTTTGAAGTGGGTCCAATAATTTGTGACCACCCTGTATAAAAAATCAAATAAAAAAACGCTATCTGGAATATACGGCATGCCTTAGTACAATTTTTATTTATCCATACCAACGATCAACATGGCGACATATATATTGGTTTCCGTTGGAAATGAGGAGATTTGAAGCAATTAATTCCAAACTCCACAACTTAGGGCGCTTCTATCCTTTATCACGTGAATTCTCTGAATGTCCTCCGCATTAGTTACATAAACAAGTCAAGAACAATACCTGCATTGATTAGACTTAATGAGGACACATTTTGGTCAAACATGCAGCTATAACGAAATGTGAGCAGGTTGTTTATTGCAACCTAAAGCCCTGAAGAGGTTTAATTTGAAGTATTGATGTTGTAGAATAATTCGCTGATTCATCTATTGAAATTTGCTTGATTCTCTGGGCCATGAGTAGAAGGCTAAACAGTAATTTGCATTTCTTTCACTTCCATTACTGTTCTTATTCATCTGCTTTATTGGAAATTACTAATATTCCAATCTTCAAACTTTTTGGTTTTGCATATTGCACTATTCATGTTTTCATATCGCATCCATAAGGAGTGACAATGACACTAATTTTAATTTACCAGCTAAGATATAATAATCTAAGCTTTATATTAAAGAAATTATACGACACACTACCTAAAGATAGTTTTCCTTAAAATTTAATGTTTTATATAGAAATTTCTGCAATATAAAAAGTGGTACAACTTCTTTCCCAAATTTTCAAATTTTTATTCTTAGCTCTTTCAAAAAAGATATCTCCTATGGACTCGAAACTTTTTATTCCAGTTTGCAAAGCAGCATAAATATTTAATTTTTTTCCAAATCTTAATAGATGATGGTTAATTAATATACGTAGACATTTTTAGAAACCATATAATACAAGCAGATTGCCAAATGGGGTGCGGGATATTTTTTTTATACATCGGTGGATACTTTTTCCTGGCATGGAAAAAATTTAGTGCAAAACTTTCCTGTCGGATGCCACTATGAAAAGCAACTTCACGAAGAAAAAAAGGCAAATTACACACTTATTTTAAAAACCTGCAGGACCCAAAAATTCAATTAACGAGTAGTATAGCTGCCTCCCAATTCTAGCTGATGCGATTCGCATGAATTTAAGCATTATACAATACTAAATACAGTGAGATATTTTACCATTTGTAGAATGAGAGGAATTAAAGTAATGCGTATAATTAGACTGCACAAACATATCTTTTTTCATGTGCGTATTTAGAAAATTCAATTTCAAAGAGTCAAGTTTCGAAATAAGCTACAGTTTTCTTTTTAGCCGAAAACTAAAGATGTATTAATTATATAAAATAATGTTGAATATAGAACGAATATACTTAAATATAAATAAAACAAACATATAATTTATTGTGTTTATTTGGTTAAATTTCTTTACAATTTCAGTAATTTTACCTCTTATTCATTTATTATGATTCGTATGGTAATCGATGTTCCCAAGATGTTAAGAAGACAACATATGATTGTCTGACATAATGTACGTGAAATTGTAGTGAATGTAAGTAAAATATTGATACCGAACCATTCTATATTAATCCTCTTAAAGCCAAGGTGCTTTGAAATCTAGTTAAACATAACTAGCGGAACTCAATAAAAAAAACATGAAAAAATAGTAATTCTTATGTAGATTTATTTGAAGTGTAAAATGTGCGTCATAATTTAATGGTCTTCATAATAATTATAATTTGGATATAATGAACGACAACTGTTTATGTCCCGACAGTTTGATTTTCCTATCTTCATGCTTTGCACGTCATTTTAGAATCAATTGTTTCGTTTCACCTTTAATTATTTTGTGTTTTAGTCACCCACCAAAATTCGTATATCTATCATTTTTAATTACAGAGTGATGGTCGATAATGCATACAAAAAAGCAGATATAGTGATGGTTTGCTGGATTGGAAATAAAAGCCGAATGGTAGAAAGCGAACATGGAGAATCACTAAAATAAAGCAATGACAAAGAATTAAATACATTTATTAGGTCATATTTTTAATCGTAAATTTCTCAATGGTGAAATCATCATCCACAATGTACGCCTCGCAGCTGCGAAAGAGGAATGAAGAACCCTTTTGAACACACCAGGCTTCTCGTGCACATTGGCAGCAGTCGTCACCATTCTAGTAAAGAGATCCCCTGTAAATTCTACGGAAGTTTTATACACAAGTCTCTTGTAATAACCCTGCGAAAAGAAGTCAAGACACGGCAAAAAAAGACAAAGAAATCGTGCCATCGCGCAGACCAAATTATGGGACAACCTAAAATCCAATGGTCTGGAGGGTGACGTCCGGACAGTCCCACCCCTTTTGACGAAAATATGGGCTGAGTAGTTAAGTTACAGAAACCGAGATTCTGTAGGAACATCCCTCAGCAATTCCAAAGCGGGAGAAGCTTGTTTCCGGAATGGCCACTTCCTCACGTGGGAGTGCCACCTACACACTTTTCTTTTCATCTTCGACCCGACGAACTATTACGAAACATGCTAGGTTTCGTGTGTACTGCATTCTCTTTAAATTCGCCCCATCTATTTTAAATCACCCTGAATGAAAAGAATTGTAAAATTTATTATAATCAAATGCAGTTACAGAGGTAGAGAATTTTTAACGCACCTGCTTTGATGGTATAAAAGAAGTTATGTAATAAGAAATCTGTTAGTTTTTAGTTATTTGAATAATTTCGTTATAAATGGTCCAGCAAAAATATTTTGAAAACAATCACATTTTAACAGTTAAAAATAGAGATATTCTTATATTCTGACTTTTTTCATAAAATTACAGCATTTATAAATCATAAATTCTAGAAAAAAACACCAGTCACTCGTGCATAAATTTATTTGGATTCTTTTTTCTTTTTTCATGGACGATTTCATTAAATTTCTTAATTCTTTACAAATTCTAAAATTAGCTTCTGTTTTAATAAATCTTAATTGAATCTTGAATTCAGCAAATACCGTGCGGTCAAATCCTCTTATCCTGGCCTGAAAATGTTATAATGTTCTTGAATGCTATGGAACCTTCTATTTCCCGTGTCATTTAATAAATACCATTATAAATACAACATAAATTTTAAATTGCAGACATTGAAGATCAGAGAAAACAACATTTTGTTTTATTTTCTATTATATGTCTCAGAAATTTTTTTGAAATCTTTGAAATATCACCTGAAACTGCGAATTATTGCTTGCAGTACTGGCACGCTATATTTTCAGTTAGCCTGTAAACAATATGACTTGTATTAAGACAAAGTGCTAATTATATGTTAAACAAGAGACGTCAATGCGTGACGCCCATAAAACTTGTTGTTTCACCGCTACGTCTCGTTGACGAAAGTTATCTTTTACTCTTCAGTGCTGGCGACGTACTCATTTCGCACAAATATGATAGTTGCATGTAGAGGCTCATGCATTGGTGTCATAGAGACCCTGAGGCTTTTGTTCCCACACCTTGCAGTTACGAATATTTGCATTATTTAATTTTTGCTTTAAAACTTGATTTTTAATCAAAAATTAGTTCATAAAAATCACTTATTACGTTTTTCATTTGAAGTTGGTAAAATCTTTCAATAATTTCATTTTAAATAAATAATTCGAGCACAAAATTAATTTTTGGGTGTATTTTTCCTACATGGTAAACTCACATTTAAAAAGATTTACACCATTACAGTAAGCATTGAAAAGATCAGCAATGTCAGATTAACAACAAATACACATGCCGAAAAATTATTTTCGTATTTATTTATATAAGGATTTTTTTTAACTGAAATAAAAAAAAATAAGCATAATTGGATGTTACTTGTTGGTATTAGTAAAAATATTTCACAATAACGCCAGCCAGCAATGGTTTGCCTTATTTGAAGTGTGCTGAATGCGAAAATCACCCACCACTTTTTCACATTTTAGATATCAATATATGAGAACAGAGCTATATCGCTCTATCAGCGGAAGAGCAAGCGACGTTTTCCATGTTATATTTTTGGCAGTACGCACATCTTTATAATCTCTTCTAAATTAGTTATCTTTTTCAAATCGCTCTTCGACAAGGGCTCTTTTCAGAAGCCTTCCAGTATCGATGTTCTCGCAGTGCAGCTAAACTATTCTTCTGATCTGATAAATCTACTTGACCAGCAAAAGCCCATTTATTTTCTCTAAAGACACAGCCATGAACGTTTTTCTCGTTTTGAATAATGACATTTTAACGATTTATTAATTTGAATTTGAGTTTCTTAATTACATGAAAAGCACCATTCAGTAGTCAAAATTTAAACTAATATTTTTTTTATTGCAGATACTATTCTCTCACGGTCCATTTAAACAAACAAAATGCTCGTTCATTACAGTGGAGTCTATTTGGACAGAGTAACCGTAAATACAGCCCCCGACCTGCCAAAGCACACGGGTTTTCACTGAATGACAGTCGTTGCAATAGAAACGAGTACTGAGGTCGGGTCCTAATGGCCAACACAGCCTCACGGCCCAACCCCTCCCGTAGGAGGCACGTACTATCAATGGAGAGGGGCTGTTGGACAGAGTAAAGAAACTTTAAATGCCATCTTGTAAGTACACAAAATTAATTAACTCGACAGCTTAGAAAACATCTATAAGATGTTATGTGAAGCTGAAATGTAAATAAACATCATGGAAAATCATTCGAAATATCATCGTTTCAGAACTTCTAATATTTCAGTAAGCATTTCTGGAAAACGAATCCACTTTCAACATCAATTCTGTACATTATACCAACGCTTCCTAAGCGCGGGTACAATCATTCAACCCTTTAAGAGGAATATACAAATTGTTTGCGCACATTCTCAGAAATAGTGACAGCTTCACTCCTTCTGAAATCAGATACTTGTCTAAAACTAGAAACAAATCAGTCGTTCGTCATAACAAGATTTAGACCGGACTCATCAAAATACAGGAGATATCAATTGATGACGAATATTTGTATTTTTGGTCCGTTTATGAACAAAAATTTGAAATTTATCCAGTTGTAATTCAAATACCATTGAAGAAGTAAATATTTTAAATTTCTTTTAATGATATGGTTTCTCAAGCAATTTCATGAACTTCGGAACAAAATATGAGAACATTTACAATTAAATATTGTTTTGGAGAACTAGTTTTGAAAATCTATTCATTCGGATGCGATTCAAAATGCATAATCTCTAAAAGGAGGGTACCCAATGTTACTTTGCATAATGATTTGTAAGTATTTTCAAAACATATCCAATTCCTACCTGCTTCTACGTAATTAAATTGCAGTAAAGTTACAAAATTAAAAACAATCAATAAACATATCAACCTAAATTATTATTTTTCACTTTTAATTTATGACGTTTAAATGTTCATAATATTTGGCTATCCAGCGGGTCATATGCTTATTAAAATTCAGTATGACCAGGTTTTCTTCGAAAGACTTCCCTCAGTTTCGAGTAACTTCGAGATTCATTAAATTTTGAGTTGAAAGTTTATCGGAAAATATAAAATCTTTCATCGAAAATGTTACTTAAACCTGAGCAATTCACATCTGGACAACATAATGCAAAATAAAGAGATTTTCGTGTTTCTTGCACTGTATTAAACTGTAACATAACTCCAATCAAGATTTTATTTCTTCAGAATTAAAGCAATATTTTATAAATTTTGTTATTAAATTAATATCTTACAAAATATCTTATACAAACAGAATTTTTTTTATATTATGCATTGAGAAACAACCAAAGTAACCAAGCAAAATTTCAACCATTTCCATTCAGTAATTTTGCATATGTGCAACAATGAAATTCAGAAACCTTCTGAATGCTTCAACTTTTTTTCTTCATTCATTTTATTGGTTAGCTCAGAGTATCAAATAAATTACCATAGATGTAAATATCACTAATCTGTAACAGAAAATATAGTATGAATTTCAACTGTACTTCAAATTATTAAATTATCTCAATAATTTTTTCAAGACATTGCTATTGCAAGAAGGAGAGAACAAGAGATTAATTAATTCAGTAAGCAAATTTGTAAGGTGGTATTAGAAGCAAATTACTTTCATGAAGCCATGTAAAGGAAATTAGGAATTACTTATAGTTACAGAGAAATCCTCGATTTACAAAATAAAATAATAAATTTGAGCTTAATGGTTCAACAGAGTATAAATGACTATTGTTCTGAAAAGAGAATGAATTTCTAAAGTAAAGGTAAGTAAAGGTAGTAAGTAAAGTAAAGGTAGAGTTTTACAACTGGACGAAGGATATTTTGAGACACACCTCTTCATTTTGAACCATGGTCAGATGAAGAAAATGACATATAAGAACTTCCTCTATACTTACTACAAATTTCGAGACCAAATTAGTTAAAGAATATTTGAAACTGATGAATTTAATGAGCACGACCTCGCTAACGCTCTTGAATCTGTGGTAAAATCGGATCTCTATTTCTCACCTTCCCGATTCGAAACTGAAACTCTTCCGCTAGAAAATGGCGACTCCCACTAGATTAATAATGACAAACAGAGAATAATCTCCGAATATGGACAGGCGGCGGGGCCTAGATTGGACCAGTGTACTGCTTTCAATTCTATTAAATATGTGAGCTAAAAATAGGCAAATTATGCTGTAAAGATTCAAGTGCAGTGCATGAAATCATTTTTAAGAGAAAATGCTACGTGGTTGCAGTTTGACAGCAAGTGTTTAAATTCAGTATCATCAATTAAATTATTTTCATCGCATACAAACAGCCTTTTCGAATTAAGTAGGAAAATATGTTATTATATCCTGAGACAGGAAATTTTTTGGCTTAAATTACTTTAATAATTTTATTACGTCGTGTATTTTTTTCTTATTAACCAAAAGATGAACAGATTAGTTCACAAAGAGTTGCCAAATTTGGACATTTTCAATTAATGGGATTATTTTCATAAATTGCAGGTAGATATGAAAGTAGTTTTCACCGCTAAGAGTTCTCCTATATTTGAAGTAGACCATAGTAAAGCAAGAAAACAATAAAATAAACATAGAACCATAAAATTTTAATTAAAAAAACTATAGATGCGTATCATTTGTGGAAAACAAAGGATGAAGACGAAGGGTTACAGTATATAAAAGGCCATACTTGCTTTCATGCATTGTGTGTGAATGTGAATTTGAGAACATTTTTTTGCTTTGATTGTGTTTAAAGAAATTGGTGGTCCAATTTGCAAAACCAGTTATCTTTTCTATGAAACCAGTTTCCTGTATTGAACTGTCGATGTTTTTTAAAGCTAGGTTTTATCGACATTATAGCGTATTTCATGAAAGGTAAATCACATTGTTCTGCACATGAATAAAGAACAAAACATTCTATTACTTTTTTTCATTAAAATTACTTCCATGTCACTGTACATTTAAAATGGTCGAGGTGGCCAAGATTCTGAAACCTTCCATCTTTCCAAAAAGTATCTGAAGCATATTAGTTTACCCCTTGAAAAGGTTTTGCAGGTAATTACTTATTTCAGTTACGAACCTGTCATGAGAAAAGGAGACACAACCATGAGATTAATTAATGTGAATAAATAGAAAATCCAACACAACATACTAAGTTATCCTTTTAGGCAACCTGAAAACTGGTATTTTAATGAATCATTTAGTAATGTCTAAAGAATATTATTTAATTGTGTCTTGAAAATATTAAACCAACGTGTCTTTGGTATCCGGTCAAACACCCCATCAGTTTATCATTCTCACCACGTATACCCCCGAACTCGGAGCCGGGCACACATCACTGGCAATTAATATATTTTATTGAGAAAGAGAGTGTGGATAAGGTGAAAAATATACTGTGTCTATCATAAGACTGATAGAGGTATATCTGCATTACCCAGTATATTGTAAAGGGAGGCAGTCGTTTGTAGCAGTAGCAATTATCCGTTAAAATTAGAAATGTTTGTGGCAGAACATCTTTCTGTTTTAAAGGCTTTGTTTAAATTGAGTATAATCGATACCTTCGGTATCTTAAGCACGCCTTCTTACTGGGCGTCTTAATAAAAAAAATTAAATATATAAATGCTAGAGATTTGAAAGGTAGCAATTATACTAAATTATTTCTTTAAATTGAGTTTTGCTGATATTTGAGAAATACAAGAATGTAGGAAGGACCCTGCCAGGAGAAAAGGAAAGAAGCGTAACCCAATCCCACTAAGACTATTCAAACCACACGAAAAATCACGACTACTCAATAATTTTGTTTAATGGGTGACTAGTGATTTCTACTTCTGTGGCATGAGGCTTGAAAAGATGAGTTTAAAATATCGTTTCCGTCCACACAATTTAAAGAAATCAATCAGAAACCCAAGCCAAAGAAACGAGTTGAATATGCATCTGACGAAATAGGAAAACAGTAACTGCATTTAATGAGTAGCGTATATTTCAGATTAATAATTCTTTTATTATTTTTTCTATAAATGAAGATGAAATTAATGTATGCGATCTTTATTCATATTTTCGAGCATAGTTAGTTTTGTACATTTAAAAGCTCTTAAAAAACAATGGCAAAGCGGAAAGCAAACCTGCCGAATGAATGATTAGACAATAAATCAGAGCTATAGAAGAATGAATATTTTCATATTTCATATACTTTGAGATAGACTCTTAATCTTTTTCTCTTGAAACTCTGGCTATTTGGCTTCGAAATACTTAACATTTAATTTTTGAAGCATTCTCAATATGTCGAATCATTTCAAGAAAGGGAAGAAATGGTTGCAGCTGGAAAATTATGAAGATGGCGTCTTTTGCAAAATGTCGTCAAATTGCATTGCATTTATGTCTAAATAGAATAACATTTTACTTGATGTTAAAGTTCACAAACTGAGATATATAAACTGTGATCAAAGAATATTTTGGACGGATTGGGTAAGATTGAGTAAATTATGTCTAGTCAAAATACTTCGTTTCTGTTAGGATTCTTACATTTTAATTTATCACAACTGATTATTTTGAAATTGTAAACGTTTAAAGGTATACTTTTGAAGCAGTCTGTTTCAAAATACTGAATCAACAATTTATTACTTTAAACGACTAATGTATACATTTCAGCGAACCGCAACCAAAGTTGTTATAAGAGACAAGCATAGAACTGTTTTTAAAAAATTTAAGATCTGGTTCGATTCCATTAATCAAACGCGCACTGTAAAGAAAAAAAAAGAAATTCGAACCTCTATTCTGAAATATCGGGGCTTGATAATGTTCTAATTTGTAAAAAGCGTTATTTATTTTATTTTCTGAGTTTTTGTGGCATTTTCCCCCGTAGGTTTTAAAGAAGTTTACTAATCCAAAAAACTATACCAAAATAATATAAAATATGATATAATTTTATCAAATTTGAAACAATAATTCATATGCAAGTCTGGAAAATTTTATATTTTCAAGTGTACGTTTACTTAGTTTTAAATTAAAATAAATAAATCTATGGAAGCTATCTGAATGGAACTAAATGAATTTTAGGAACTTTTGACGATATCGCGGAAAGTATTATATATTTCTCAAAACTTTTTTCACTCACTGAAAGAACACTAATTTTTTACATTAAGTCATGAAAAAATTCATGAATAAAACAAATTAAATATTTTTTTTAAAAAATTTAATATGACTAAAAAAAAGTGAATAGTAACGTAGTAAAATTTTTACATGAGAGCAAACCTGAGTTAATGTAATCCCTGTATCCCAAAAATCGTGTGCATACATACAATAATTTCCGGAATATTTACAAAAAACTGCAAATTCCCACTGCTGACATGCAACGCCCACTTTTTGAGGGACTGTATATTATATTTGTTTCCATTTATCGGTCTACTTTTCATGAAGATCGTAATTCTGGATATTATGGGGCTGAAAGCCGTACCTCTACGTTTTAATTAAATTCAAATGATAAATTTGGAGTAATTAAATTAAATCTCAATTTTGAAATACATACACAAAACGTTTATTTTTGTCTTAGCAATATATTAATAATGAAAATCAAAATTTCGAATTATATTAGAAACAAAGCAACTAAATATAAGAAAGGTGAAAGCAGAATTCCAAAATTAAAATTTACATTTACTATTAATGGTAACAACGATTATTTTTTCGTAAAATATTAGACACATATCCGAAAGAGTTTCACAATTGTTCTTGATAGTAATATAGAGAGAAAGAATAATAACAATGATAATAAAATCACTATAATAGCACAGTTAAGAAATTGTGCACAAATGCATAAAAGTACATTTAACAGGAATTGTTACTTTATTTCAGAAAATATTTTAATTATATAAATTTTGTGTTAATGTAGCAGAATTTGGTAAATACACTTTTTTATTTAATCTTATTTCTTTTATTGTTACTTTGTTCAGCCTAATTTTAAATTGAAGTTCCTATTGGAAACTTTTTGAAATGTCAAAGAAAGTTAATTCAAAAATAATCTTTTAAAATCGTATTTTAAGATTTTGATTGAGAGCAACTAATTCTACATGCATTTTCTCTGGTAATAAAGCAATTTCAAACTTCTCAAAATATCTCCTTTCAAAAATTATTCAGTACAGTAGAGAAAAACAACTGTAGTAAGATTCATGTGCACGTAATAAACCTAGGAATATCATACAAGAAAATGTCTGCCATAAAAATGCTTAAATTTGTTTCCCTGTTCAAATCATGTTGTTCGTGCCAGTATGTTTAATATAAACAAAGCTAAATATTCTTGCAGCCTGTAGGCAATAAAAATAATTTTTATATATTGAAAATCACGTTTGAAATATTTAAAAAAAATTCGTCTGATTTTTTTCAGTCGGCATGTTTATTTATTAATGTTACGAATTTCCATACAATTGATTTCCATTTAATTGCTGGTCTTTAGATCATTATCGTTTGCCGTCTTATCGATTGAATCGGATATATTGCGATTTCAGAGAACTGATAGATATTTAAAACATAAAATATGATATATACGATCATCGATGAAAAAACCTCTATTTTTGAATCTATGAGTAACAAGTCGATATACGAGTATTACACAGTGACGGTTTTCCGCACAGGTGCTCATCTCGTATCTCGAGACCCTGAGGGGGCTTCAAATATAATTCTACGTACATCGCTGTTCTATGCCAACTGCGAATTCACGGACCTCACAACAGCTTTGCGCCTGTGGCCTCATCATATTGAAATCCGCCACGAACAAGAATCGACAATTTCTACAAGAAACAAATATATTTTTGCCGATTTTTCAGTCAGTTTATAAGTTTTCTTTCGATAAATAAATTAGTTGAATTAAGTGGCACTAAATATTTGGCAAAAATACCAACTTAAATAATGAAATTTCATATTATTATCTTAATATTGAAATCATATTTCTCCAAACGTCGTCGGCGTGCAGAATGAAACATTGCGTTCGATTATTCCATTGAATTTTGCCGACTCGGGAAAAAAACTGTGGGGTCGCAATTCTGTACCCCTGAGCCACACCCCTGAGTGTAGCCGGCAGAGAGACTTCTGAATTCCTTTTACACTCAAAACTTTTCAGAATTACATACTGTAATTAAATATAAAGTAGTAATGGATGTTCATAGTTTAACCCAAAAATCATCCGATACGGCTCCACCCTTTTTGTTTAGTTAACAGGGGTTGTATTGTGGTTCCAATTTCCACAAATAAGGGTGCTGCTATCCTTTATCACACGCAAGCGTCCAGTGGCGAATCCAGGGGAGGAGCTATCGGGCTGCAGCCCCCCCCCCAGAGCTAAACCAAAAATCTTTATTTAATTTAAAATCACTACAACTGTTTGATCTTAATTTTCATTTTAAAAAAATAGTAATAAAATCGTGACAACATTGCTTTCTGACTTGACAGGCTCGAAAATTTCCCTACTTTTCTAGTCATTCCACTTGCATTTGTAGCGTTGGCACGGTCGAAAACATTTTTTGGCCTGTTATTTCATTGTATTTTTTATTAAATTATCGAAAGTACAGTAGTGTTCTTTATTATTCTTATTGTCAGGAGAGGAAAGCCTGCAAAGTTAAAGTGTTTTGGTTTATTTAAGCCATGAGGTTTGACATTCGTCACTACGATACAAAATTTTTTTACCTCAGCCCCCCCCACCCGAATCCTGGATTCGCCACTGCAAGCGTCAATCAATAATTTCCAGTATTGTTGTTGAATTACTGAGCAGATTTATCTCCTGAAATATTCTTGCTTTCTTGGGCTATGGTACTTTGCATTTCTTCTGCTCTATCGAAAATTACTAATAATCCAATCTCAGAACTTTTAACCTTTTGAACACTGTATTATTCACGTTTTCATATTGCATCCGTACAAACGACAGTTATACTGATTTTCATTTACCAGCCAGGATTTAAAAATCTTAGCTTCATATTAAATAGATTGAAATATGCCACTTAGAAAGTCATGTGATAATAAACTTTCAATATTTTATATAGATATTTCAGAAATATTAAAAGTGGTAATATTTCTTTGTAGATTTTCGAATCTTGATACCTCGTTATTGCAAAGTTGATATCTCATTTTGGCTCGAAACTTATGATTTCCATTTCTAAAGCTATCTAAATACTTTATTTTTTCTAATCTAAATTCATAGTGGGCCAAAAAATCCGTAAACATTTCAAGAAACCATAAAATACAAGTAGATTGTATAATGAGGAGCGGTGTACGCATTTCTTGCACATCGGTGGACTTTCTTTTATTCGCATGGAAAAAATTTAGTACATATACTTCCCGTCAGGCGGCACTACAAGAAGCAACTAGGCCGAAAATTTCAAATGATAATATTATTTATAAACCTGCGGTACCAAACAATTCAATTAATGATTAATATATCCCCGAAGCAGTGCTTCTTTTCACCAGTCACTACTATCCTTCATAAGATCCCGCCGCATTAGACGGTGCTCATGTTCCAGATTTTCCAGACATGGCTTCGTCAGACGGCTTTCTCGACGGAAGAAAACATTTTGTCATCATCTTTATATTCAAGTACTTCCATTTCATCATGTTACACGTGTTATTACTGCTCTTTAAGGGTCTGCGGTGCTATGAGCTCCATCAAAACACATGTTGACAATTCAATCACTGAGAGTATCAAGTGGCGTGTCTCAAAAAATTGTTAAATACACCGGGCAAAAGTTTATTCAGCAAAACATTTTTATTTTAATCTCGAATTAAGGTAGATCGGTTTGCGAAATTTTCGATATCATAATATGAAACCTTAAAGGGTTTACTACATGCTAAACGTTTCTATGAAGCATACAGTCTGCAGTATCGCGCGTGAGCTTTTCGGAATAACTCGCCTAGATGTTATCCATTTATATCTTGTGGCTTTCGCAGGTGTTACAACTTGTCTGCAATGCATTGTTTCCTGTGCAATGTATTGGCATGTTTGGCACTTGAGGTTGTAATAAAATTGTTACTATTGTCTTTCATTTTGTTTACATTTGTATTTGCTTATATCAGAACAGCCTATCGGTGAATCTCTGAACTCATTTTTTCCGTACGTCTCTCATTGCATTAATATGGGTCATGGAAAAAAACACATGTGTATAGAACGTATACCTCGTAAATCGTTTGTATTATTTTTCATTAAGAACGATTTGAAAGGTTTCATTTATTTTATACTACCTATTTTCCGATTTTAATTTTCGATTTCGTTTTCATAATTTTTTTGAATATTACTTCATCGCTTCGGACAGTGCACACCCGATGTATCCATTCGATATTTCTTTGTCAAATGCATATCTTCAATTTTAAGAACTAACTACTTATTTCTTCCGAATGGATTAATTGATTAGTATTTTTTTTTTAAATTTTAGTGTTAAATGCCTGTGTAATTTTTGAAACTGCTCTTTTATTGATTCCATTTTTAAATCTGTATCAATGAGTGGATTGCTGATATATTAAGGTGTATTTGCAGAGATCAATTATGGGATTTGTATAATAGGGAACTAACTAGGGTACTCGCAACTTTAGGGGACATCGAGATATTTTTGCAGTATTTTCAGATCAGTTAAATTTAGCGCTATCTTTTTATTTTCAAGAGTTGTTTACTTGAAACTGTTCAAATTAAAATCAAGTATCGTCTAAATTATTCTTATGATTGTGTTCGTGTTTTCAAATTTGTTTGCAAATAAGGCGTAAACTTTTTTTGCAGTTAGCTGAGCGACTCACAAGTCAATAGATTAGGCTAACTTAGCATTAATATTTTTTTATTGCGTTAAAAAGTGTGATTAGTTAAGGTTTTGTTTAAAATTACTTTTAAATTAAAATTAAAAGATTTTTACACGAGATTATGAAACAAACTCTTTTGAAGGTGACCCTAAATTAGACGGTTTCTTATTTCATTTTGTAGCAAAATTTGTTTCATAGAAGTTAAATTAAAATCAACCGTGTGTTGGGGAGAGGGAAGGAGTGGGATCCGAAATTTGCGTTGTCTTTGGGCCTCCGCAGGGCTTAATCCTGCCCAGCATATTTGTTATGATGCGCCAGAATTTTTTGTCTCTCAACTGCCATTCATCCTGATGGTTTTGTCTGTAAGACTCTAAATCGAAGCAATTCACAATCTCGGAAAAAAGGAGCCTTCCAGTATTATTTTGCCTGAGTTTATCGCATATTGAAAAAAGTTATCGCTTTTTATGAAAGGACGCATATCAAAAGATTCAAAATTCATAAATGATGTTTAAGAATTTCATAAACATTCATCTACATATACAAAATTGTACTAGCTAGAAACTCTTCAATAGCAGCACCTCATAAATATGAATTAATTTTTGCCTAACATACCATGAATAGACTACAAGATTTTCGACATTTTGTGTTCTAAATATACGAGGCGTCGTCTCCCCGGTTATTTAGTGAATTTCTTTACTCCCGTTGAAATATCGGAGACATATTTTTAATTTATTTCGCACTTTAAATGCCATTTTAAAAATAAAGACCTGCATTTTGAAATCGATAAATACGTGATGCGTTGAAAAGCTCAATCGAACTCAAATTTTCATTGGGAAAAAAATTGGTTCCTCAAATGTTATAATATCCAAGAGCGTTGGAAATTTCATATGATTTTCAGTTTCGCCTGAATAAATGTAAATCACAAAATGTTAACATTTTAAGAATGCATAAGTATTTATAAGTTTTTTTTTGCATGAGTGGAAGCAATCAAATAAAAGATATTATACCTTGTTTTTAAAAATGTTAGTATTAATAATAAGATAAATAATTTGTTTTCACTATAATATACAAATTTTTACAGGCAATCGATGGCGAAATTGGATTTACTTAAGCAACGCCCTTCATGTTCAAACATATAAAATCCCGAACTGCTCTTTAATGAAAATAAAGTTTTTTTTTTCATTTTTTGCCATCTTACGCTGTTGCTATCCTTTTTGACTCGATGTGTTATGATCAGGAAATCATTAACTAGCAATCTGCAATTCGAACTTTGAATTAATTGTAAGAATGATCAGATAATTTCCATTAAAGCGTAAGTGTCAATACAGTGAATCTCGTTATATAGCTTGCTTCAGTAAACTCACACTTTTCTTCTATGTGTACATTTTAACAAAACTACAGCACATTTTTATTATCGAGTATGGGTTTTATAATTTTATGAACCGTCTGCGTGATGCACACTTAAACACGAATTACCTCAAATTTCTGCACTGGATAAGTATGCAACAATGAACATTGATGAGTTTTTTCAGCTTGTGTTTTTATAATTGAATCCCTTTCAGAAGTACATCCTGGAAAGAAAAAAACTTGAACAACTGGTTTTAGAACTTTAAAATAGACGTAAGCTTGACAGTTTCCTTTAGTTCAGAAGTGTAGTTACCGTTTATGACAAATGCGGTTTAAAGAAAATAAAGGTATAGATGCTTTCTTTTCTCAAATTCTAGACTCCATCATTCTACGCAGAACAGATATTATTGAACAGTTTAGTGCGAGTTTTGCGCTACATTTCCTTTGAGTTATTAGGTTTTGGAACATATTCTAGGCAAAAAACGCATTTCTTATATTGTAGTTCATCCACAATGAACCTTCAAGGTGAGAGTGAGTTAAATCACCATTTGATTAAAAAGAAAATTTCTGATATAAATTTGAAGCCATAATGAAGCGTTGTATATATAACGCAATTAGGATATGTTTGCTTGAACCGTGTTGTTCTGTGTGGCGACCAGGCTGAACGAAAGAAAGTAGATATTTGTTGGTAAGGAGTTGCGGATATTTTAATTATCTACTTAAATTGTTCCTTTGCAGAAGTACTGAAATTGGAATGGCCAGATGGGAGAACGAAGTATATTTTGAGACGTATGAAAGATTGCATTCAAGTTATAGTTCTAGCTTTCGCTTAATTAAAATGAAATTTAGGACTAATTAGTAATTTCTCCAGTAGATATGTGATGATCATCGTATCCTATGCATGAACTTCAGGCATCTGTACGAACTGTAACTTTAAGCTATTTTCAATCAAACGATGCTTATCTACCTTGAATGAAGACAGCAAACATCAACTTGAATAATTTCAAGTTACACTTTATGTTGTATACAGATTATTTTTTACCCAATTTAACATGTTTTTTAAACAGACAAAAATTATTCCAATGCTGGCATTCAGTCCATGCCCATTTTACTCATCAGGGAAGTGAATTAGTTCCTAAAGTTGGAAATGGTGGTATTTTCTAAGGTGAAGCTAAAGTTTAGGTGCAGATTTTAAAAAAAGAATAAAATTCTTGGCAGGATTTTTTAAAATTAACTTTGCTTTATAAAGCGTGACTTGCAACTGTGTTTTATAGCTCTTTCACAACTTATTCATAAGAAAATAAAACCATTTCTACGGATGTCATAAAATATATTCAATAATTACATGAAGATCCGTATGATTTAAAGTATTTGCGTGAAAGTGTTTGAACAGTTCCACCCAACGACTTTCGGTTAAAATATTCCCAGTGTTTCATTCTGTCACTTCATGCGGTGAAATGCAGTTACAACTAATAGCGAGATAGAATGCTTCTGACCAACTTACATATATGTGACAATATAATGCCTGCTCCGTCATCGCTGGTCTACTAGACATTATTGTGTAGAGGTTTTTGGCCTCATCTTGTTTCAAATTGATATCGTGTGTTGCTCTCTTTCTTAAAACAGGACATTTGGGGGTCACGAAGATGTGCTTGGGAACAACAGGACAGACTACAAAAAACGGGACTGTTCCGTTGAAAACGGGAAGCGTGGTCACATTAAATAAACATAATGCTCTGTTAGGGCATTTAAAATCTGCTGCAGTGGCAGATTCCCAGTCCAAATGAAAATAAGGTTACTGTGCAGCAGAAGGCATGTCTCTGGTCAAGAAAAGCAAATAATTTCTAACATTTCTAAGAGGTTTTCGTTTAAAATATCGAAACAATCTCCAAGTAAGAATTCCATTGAGCGTTGGTATGGACAATTAAAGAGTGAAAACCTCCTTTACTCGTTTAACAACTTCTTCCAGGACCAATGGTCGTTCAGCATCTTTCCTATAATGTATATTTTCTGTTTCCTTAAATTGCTCGTATCAACTCTTGATGGAGCAAATACTTGGAGACTGACAATTTCGATACTCGTAGTAACAACGTTATTTTAACTGATACAGTTGATTTGCTTTCATGGAACCAGATTCGTTCTAGAAATTCTCTCTGCTGCATGGTATCCATTTTGATACTTAAATTGGAAATCCCAAACTGCGGCAGTTTAGAAATCCGTAATGGCGCGTTACCTTTCTAAAAAGCACTGTTTAAACTTTCTCTCATTAAAAAAACAAGTTTCTACATTATAGGAGATTTTTTATTAATCTTTCTATTGAATAATTTATAACATAAATTATTCATTCCATAATTTATGCCCACACTGTATAATAAGTCAAATCAAAATAAGATATTCAGAATACATGATATACACTATTAAAATTTCCACTTATCGATACCAAAGATCCAATATGGCTTGACTTATATTCATTTCCGTCGGAAATCGGGTGACTCGAAGCAGTTCTTTATAATTTCCACTAATGAGGACGCCGCTATCTTTTATCACACTCAAGCGTGAATCCTCTGTATCTTCTCCTCATTAGCTGCATAAACAACTCAAAAATGATACCTGCATTGACTCGTATCAATAATGAAAAAAATTTGTCAAGCATTCAGATATTAAACTTTTTTTATTCCCGCTTGCAAAGCTACCTTAATACTTAATTTTTTTCCCATTCTAAATTCAGGAAGTCCCAAAAGATCCGTAGACGTTTTAAGAAACCATAAAAAACAAGCGGATTATAAAATGGAGTGCGGATTAAGTATTTCAAGTACATTGGTTGATTTTTTTTAAGGTAATTCACGTTTTCATATCGCATCCATACGAAATATCAAAAAAAAAACTAATTTTAATTTACCAGCGAAGATATTAAAATCTAAGCTTTATATTAAAGAAATGTTTCAAGTGTGATACTTTTGAATTGAGGTTAATCTTTTCAAAATTTTATATAGAAATTTCTTAAATATTAAAAGTGGTGAAAATTCATTTACAAATTTTCAAATTTTGATTCCACCTATTTCAAAACTGATATCTCATTTGAACTCGATACTAATTTATTCCTATTTGTAAAGCTACGTAAGAACCTATTTTTTCAATTCTAAATACAGGACCGGCAAAAAATCCGTAGACATTTACAGAAAGCATAAAGAACATAGCGGATTATAAAATGGAGTGTGGGGTAAGCATTTCAAATGCATTGGTGGATTTTTTTAGTTGTATTCCAAGCGGTTGACCAGGGTTCGGCTACTGTTCGAAGATGTGATATTTTTAACCAATCGCTAGTAACGTATATAAGAGCCCTCCACATTTGAGGGTGCATACGCTCCAGCTTTTCCTGTAAAAGCTTTGTCAGAGTACGGCTTCTGGATGGAAGAAAGATTTTACCGTCATCTCCTATATTCGCAACTAGTAAAAAAATGGATTCTATGAGGCGTTGTGCAAGAGCTGAGGCAACCTTACTTATAATCAATTCGTTTTTTTTTTAAATTCTGCGAATAGTATTGTCGACTTTGGCGCGGTCAATTGTGACCTTTCGCTTGTTCTCTCGATTTTCCACTGGGTTCGGCCTGGCTTTACAAGGATATTTAAACGTAAATGCTTTTGAATGTTTAATAATTTTATTTGCTCTTTCTTATTTTTTTCCTTCTGAACTTGTATAAATTATTGAACGCTGCGTGCTTGTGTTTTCTCATTGTGTTGGCGACTGCCTTTATGTTCTTCTTAATTTTTTTAATGTAATTATACTTTCTGTTAATTTTCTCTTGTCATTAAACTTTAATATTTATTTTTCATGTGGTGTTTGTCTCGATTTCTGTGTATTACATGCCCTTGAGGATTTTTTGTTTATAATCTGATTTTGGTTTTGTCTTGCCAGCCCTGTTTTGGGTGTAGTTTGTATTTATTTCATGATTTCTGTTCCCACTCCGGTCTGTATAATGGCCTTACACCCCTTCGGGTAGGCTGGGTCGGAGTGAGTGTTAAATAAAAAAAAAATCATCATGTTATTTTTTCTATTACCCCTGTTTAAGAAGCTGAGATGCCATGGGCTCCATCAAACTTTCCTGCAGACAATTCAATCACTTGGAGTATCAGGTGGCGAGTCTCAAAAAATAATAAGTATACCGGGACAAAAGTTTTTTTTTAGCAAAAACATCTTTATTTTCAAAAAGAAATGGCGTTGATTGCTATGAGAATTTTTCAACTTTGTAAGAAAATGAAAAGTTGAAAATTTAGAGGATTAATAGTCCTACTTAAGCGATTGGAAGAAACTGTCGTTCTGCAATATCGTGCGTATGTCGGAATATCGCGCCTATCTAAATTCCTTTTCAATATTGTTGTTGTCCCTGCGTTTTTACTTGTCTGCAGTGTATTGCTTCTTGTGGTGGAACCCATGTTGAACACTTGTGGTTGCAATAAAAATGTTACTATTATCATTCTTTTTGTCTACATTTTCATTCGCTAATATCAACGCTACCTATCGGTGAATCTTCGTACTAATTGTTTTCGTACCCTCCACCCACGGAGAAAAGAACACATGTACATAGAACGCATTCTTCGCAAATCTCTTTTAAACCTGCATATAAATATTATTTATATGATAAATAATATATTTTAAACCTGAACATTTAAAACTGCATTAACTTCAAAGTTTTCAATAGCAACATTCTCTTTTAATATAATAAATTGAAGGCTCGTAAAAGATACCCGAAGAAAAAGATTTTGGCAAATATGATCGGAAGATATTTGATATTTTATCTTCAATATATAAAGGATGTCGTGTCCACCTTTAGAGAGCGAAGCTCTTTGTTCGCGTCAAAATGTAGTTAAATTTAAATAAGTTCACATTTTAACTGCCATCTTAATATAATCGCATTTTATTTTAAAATCGATAAATGTTTGATACATCAAAAGTTCCATCGGAAAGAATTTTTTTCTGGAAAATAATTATTTTTTCTTCCAAAAGTTATGGTATTCAAGAGGGTTGGAAATTTTATATAATTTTCAGTTTCGCCTGATTAAATTTAGAGCACAAAGCTTTAAAATTATAATGCATATGCAATTTTTCATTAGTGGAAGTAATGGAATAAAACGTAATATTATTTGCTTTCATGAAATGTTAGTATTATTATTAAAATATATGATTTGTTGATTTATTCTCACTTTCATCTCCACCGGTAGGACACAACGAGCATGTGGAGTTCCTCACTTCTCCTGAGGATTAATACCCACTCCGACCCAACCTACCCGGAGGGTTGTAAGGCCTTCTACTGGGGGGTATAGTAGTAATGTTTGAGTGGCTCATTACTCCTATCTCCGAAGATGGGTCGTACACTCGTAAAAGGGGGTGGTCATGAGTCGCTCGTAAACAGGCTAATTTGCGGTCGACTTCAGTGCCCGTTTTCTGTCATGGCAGCCGGTATTTCATCCCTGACTGGATGCTAGGGTAGGGCGGGTGTGATTTTTTCGTTATTCAAAATTTCACTTTCTTTTCTTTTTTTCTGTAAAATTCAATGGTATTAGTATTATTTAAATCTTCGTGTATTAATGAACTTATTGAAAGACTACACTACTTAAGTTTATAAAATTTAATTTTTATATTTAAATAGTTAAAATGTAGATATTTAAATTTTATAAGATAAAGTTATATAGTAATTCTATTTAATGATTTAAACCAGCTATTATCAATGCGTTACTGGCAGCTAAAAAGTTGTAATTTATTTAAATGAAGCAATTTCTGTGTATATTAGTCTTCAAATCTAGATATTCGATTGCTTCAAAAGCGGAGCATAATTCACATAGCTTATTTAAGTAAATGCTTTTTCGTAAAAAATAATATTTAAACCGATGTTAAGCGCATACGACATGAAATCAAATCACAAAATATCAGGTTTTTATCAACTGCTTATTTGAAAATGCATTTTCAAAATAATTTTCAATAATTAATCCTCTACGAATGTTTACGTTTTTTCGCAGCGAAGGAAATATTCGTTCTTTTAATTTTAATCGAAATCACAGATAAAATTACATAATTTTGATTTTTTATTAATTACGATTTTATAAAAAATATAAATGATTTAAAGATACTTGAATTTATAATATGGGTTCAAATTATTCTATTCATGTTATTCTTCAATATTTGATTATTTGTAACCTTCTTATTTTCCAAAGCTTGAAGATCTATTATTTATAATTTCTGTTATTATTTAATAATTATTATTATTTATTATTTTTACTGTTACTTACAGGTAACGAAACACATTTACAAAACACAGTGAAATGAAAAAAGAACAGATTTTATATTTTTGCCCTTCGGCAAAAAAGAAAATAGTCGAATAGTGATTTTTTAAAGGAAAATTCGTATTAAACAGCAATAATCCAGAAAGTATTGTTAAAAATTTCCAATTTGCTTAACAATACTGAAGGAAGAATTTATTAATTTTTTCAAAATATAATATGCCCCCTTACGGGAGTCGTATTGCAGGGAAAATATAGAATTTTATGTATTTTAATAACTACTCATACAAATAAGCTGAAATTTTGCTTAGGATCATAAAATAGCCTTCTGCATCAATTACTGTTAAAATTTATAAGTCTTCCTATTCGTCAAATTTCATAAAATAAGTCGTATGCTCAAAATGATCCTAAAATCAAAATAAAAGTATGCAATGTGTAGAATAATTCACGACGACATCAAAAATATTCTACGTTAATAGGTATGTTATTTTTCAATGTATGACTAAAAATTGCATTTTTTATTTTAACATTAGAGATCAATATTTCATTTGTTTTTGACTTTTAAATGAAAATGATAAGATGAAACTTGGTTTTCGAACTAAAATTTTAATGTAATTTTAAATTTCTCGAGAAAAATGTGTGTTTCCATCGGAAATTTTATATTTTGTGCAATTATAAATATGTATTTTAATCTTTAGGAAATTTTATACATAGAACATTTTACTAGACGTTATTTCCTAAAATTGATACCTTTTGTTTTAATATGCGATGAAAGACGGCCAAATAATGCAAGGTGGTTCTTTTTTTCCACGAATCTACCCCCAAATTGAATAAAGCATTTTTCGATTCCAAACGTACTTCTTCTGGATCAAAATTCGAAATTTGAGACAATAATTACCTTTGTTGTGGTGCTGTATACAAACTAGTTATTAGAGGAGGATTTGATTGGTTCAAATTTTGCTTCCATTTATTGGGATGCATTAAACTACAAGGATTTATATATTTTTCACACCTATCCGGCATCCACGTAAAAATATTTTAAATAAAGGATTTGGCATGTGAAAAATGTGATATAGTTGCCGAATATATTTTAGAAGTTTTGAAAAACAGTAGTTTTGATGTGAAATTTCTTGGATTTTGCGCAGAAAACTTGGAAACCGCTTTTTTTCGAACCAACTTCGAAAGAAAGTGAAGGAGTTTAAAAAAATCACGTCGTTACCGAAATAATACCATATATGGTACAAAGAGTTTTCATAGGTATTGGTTGCGCCGCACTTATTTTAATAATTATATACAGGCTGCAGACGATTTTGTACCAATTGATGTAGAAACGTTTATAACTAAAATTTTTTCGTTTTTCTATCTATACACAATACGGGTTAATGAATTAGATTTTGTTTTAGTAACTATACAGGGTGTATCCAAACTGTAAGGGTAGGTCAGACTTACAATATTTATCCAAAATCACATAGAAACCCAGGTCAGTAAACGAAATGAGAAGGCAGCAGATGGCATTTAAAATAATACAGTGTTGGCCAAAATTACGGTCATATTTTGAAATTTGCACATATTTTTTTCGAATATCTTTTCGTACTTCAACCATATAAAGAAAAGCTTTTAACTTCTAATTTACATTGAAAATTCGGTCACGAGGGATTTAGTAGACATGCTAGGAATTGATGAAGTTTAAAAGAGATTTTGGCTCACTCCACTTCCCAGAAAGCTCATAATGGTTTGCAACTTTCAACAATTTTTTCTTGTGTTTTCCGAGATATTAACATACATTTTCCTAAAATATATTCGGGGAGATCTAAAAGTTTTCATAAAAAATCTTAAACTCCCCGTATGTTATTTTTCTTATAACATGCAGAGTTTTTCAACAAAATGGTACGAAACTCACAGAATACATGATGATATATTAGCGAAGCATTATATAAAAATTTGAAATACTTTGCATACTTTGAGAATGAGATTATTTGTAATGAATAGTTTTTTTTATTTGCATGTGCGAAAGGTAGCGTAATTTTTCTTTCACAACTTCAGAACCAGGTATATCGGGCAACTTATATGAAACTTCCAATTCAATACCGTTAAGATTGAGAAAGATATGACATTTTGCCGGCACTGTATTATTTTCATCGCCATTTGCTGCTTCCAGATTACTTATCCTATGTCTGTCCTAACCTTAAAATTTGTCCAAGTTTTCATGAAACATCCTGTATGCATACTGCAGCCGATTGTTTTCCAATTGATGTAAAATCGTTTATAACTGAGATTATTTCGTTGTTATTTATATAAACTGAGAGGGTCAATGAATTAAAATTTTGTGAATTCATAGACGTCTAATATAAAACAATTTTGGTTATTGTGCCACATGCAATTAAAGTTACGTCCTGCTATTGAGCAGGATTTCCAAAAACATGTTGCCTTAACCTTATGTTTTTTGTGAAACGAAAAGTGTCCCACAGTTATTTTGATGAATTAGGAAGAGGCCGATGGCTTTTTTCTTTGCATAACGTGCCATCTATATTTCGGCAATGTTATTTTGAAATTAGAAGGATAGGAAATTTCTTTTCAAGAAACTTGTAGTGTCTACGAATAAATCTACGGCGACCTAAAATCCGGGGACATTCCTTCGGGGAATTTCCTTCCTATTAAAAGCGCGGGAAAATTTAAGGAACGATAGACGAATTTATGATTAAATCTGCTATTTTCAAAGAAAAAGTGGTGGAATTTTAAGGGGGAATGTCTTCAGCATCTAGAAGATTTGGAATGATATTTCAGAATAGGAACAAATTGGCAATGGATTTTATTAAATACCGCCCCAACCACGACAATTTTCATGTTTTCAGTGTTTATATTCTTTAGAATTTACCCGAAATCAATTTGGTTGAAGACAGTGGCGTAGGGAGGGTAATTTGCGTCCGGGGCATAATATGAAATGTTCAACTCCTGTCATGAATATTTGTTTAGCAGGGGTATTTCGTCGCCTTATGATATTTCACTTTAAAAAGGGACATCAACACACTAAAATTTTGTCCCCATGATGTCCACTAAACCTAGCGTCCAGTGAATTTATAGCTTTCTTGCCTCCCGGTCGCTATGCCACTGGTTAAAGACGAAATGTTTGATGAAGCGTCCCTTGATCTGCGCTACATTACAAAACAAAAAAGGGATGGGAAAAAAGGGTTCCAATGAAGACTAAATTCTGTACCGTTATCTAACGTATGAAATGTAAGATTTCATAGCTTAAGAAGCAACACCGCCTATCTCAATTTTTTGAAATTTTAAAGAGGAAAGAAAATACTCGGATTTTCCCAACCATAAAGGATATTTCTGAACTTCTTTTGACATCTAGTAGGAACGTGTGTTCTTGTGTTTATTTCAGATGTTAAGAGCAATCTGTCACGTCAGTTATTGGTTACGGAAAACTGAATATTTACTTCCCTTTCGAAATTTCATAAAATTGAGTTAGGTGGTGTTGCTTGTTAAACAACGATTTATAGACTTCGATGAAAATATTCTCTATCAGAATATTGAAAAATCAGTAGAATATTATATGTGCTTGCCAGGAACTAACGCAGCTAATGAATGTGTTTTTAGTTTATTGAGTAACAATACCAACCAGTGATAAAACTAAATGATATGTTGAAACTTTTAAAGTACGCGCTGATTAAAAAATATCATTTTGACCTTTCTTGCACGGAATTTTATCAAAACATAAAAAAAGAAATTATTTCTAAAATCAATTCATTCTTTTTAAAAATATAAAGAAATGTATAAATGAGATGTTTCGGTGCTTAACTATTTTCGGTAGGATTACATACATTTTATCAATATCTCGATTTTATTTCCTCTTTATTTAGTTTCAGTCAATGTATATGCCATATTAAAGGTACTATTACAATCATAATAATTTTATTTATTAATTTTGAAAATTTGGAGAATGCGTTTACACTTTTCCCCCCCAGATTAGTGCTTCCTGGTTGTAATTTTTTTGAAAAATGGACATCTTAAATAATTATAGCAGTCAAAAATAATTATCGACAATAACAATAAGTTCTGATTTTCATTAACAATAACGAAAGATAAATCATTAGGATAATATTTTCGAAAGATAATTTTATTACGAAGTCAAATTACTCGCGAATAAATATTTCGAAATTATACAAAACAAGTTTTAATGGAATAATGAATGTTTTTCACATTATTCCATATGAAAAACATTTTAAAATACTACTTCAATTGCAAATAATTAATTGAAATTACATTATTTCATAAACAAAGGCGAAAATAATATTTTAAAATATTACAAGTTTGTTATTCATTTTAATCACATGTGATAGAAATTTTAAAAAAACATTTTACACTTACCTTCCTTATCTTGAGGAATCTTGAATAATTGTTATTTTGCAGAGATCATCGATTTATTCCTCACGTGCTTCTCATAATGCCGTAAATAATAAATTATTTTCATAAATTATTGGACCAATTTGAAACATTAATGCAATAAAACCCTCTATAATTTTCAAACTTTGCTTGTTTTTTAAAAATGAGAGTAATGTTTAAAAATTTTTTTCAGCTAAGTAATGCGCCGTTACGGCGCTCTAAATCTCGCTGTAAAGGAATGTTACCAACACAAGTGTAAAAATGGATACAGTGCAACAGAAGGCACGTTACTGGTTGCAGGAAAGCAAGCCAATTCTAAGAGATCAGATATATTTTCGATGAATGTACCTTTATTGCCTCCAAGTAAGAACTCCATTAAAGCATTGGTTTGAGAAATTGCGTAGTGAACACCTCCCTCACTTGTTCAACGACATCTTCTGAGACAGATGGTCGATCAGCACTATTCTTATGATACACATTTCCTGTTTCGCTAAATTGCTCATACTAGCTATTTATAAAATTCTTATTTGGAGACTGTCAACTTCGATTTTCTAAGCGAAAACTTCTTTGAACTGCTACAAATGATTTGGTTTCATGGAACCAGAGAGGTACCTGACGTGCTTTTTTCTGCCCTGTAGCCATTTTGATTCTTGTGTTGGTAATCCCCACTGAGCAGATTTAGAGCACCGTAAGACTCCCTTACCGGTCTGAAAAAACTTTTGAAACTATTCTTTCATTTAAAAAATAAAATTTCTACATTATAGGGTTTTTAATTAAGTTTTGAAGTTTGTCCAATAATTTATGATCACCCTGTACAATAAATCAAAATACGCTAACCGGTATATACGACATGCAACAATAAAATTTTCTTTTATCCATACCAACGATCCAATATAGCGTACTTTATATTGATTTCCGTGGAAATGGGAGACTCGAAGCAATTAATTCCAATTTCCACAAATGAGGGTGCTTCTATCCTTTATCAGACTCTTGGATGAATCTTCTTTATGTCCTTCTCCTTAGTTACTTAAACATACCAAGAACAATACCTACATTGACTCGCTTTAATAATGATGCTTTTTTGTCAAATGTGCAGATGTGATGAGAAGTGAGCAGGTTGTTTATTGAAGCCGATAGCCCTGAAGAAGTTTTAATTTCAAGTATTGATGTTGGAGTATATTTCGCCGATTCATCTTTTGAAATTTGCTTAAACCACTTGGGCTGTGAGGAGAAAAGTAAACAGTATTTTCCATTTCTTTCCCTTCCATTACCTTTCTTATTCCTCTGTATTGAAAATTACTTATAAACTAATCTTAAAACTTTTAGGTTTTACATATTGAACTATTCACGTTTTGTTATCGAATCCGTACGGAATGACATTAACACTAATTTTAATTTACCAGCTAAGATATAAAAATCCAAGCTTTATATCAAAGAGATGACAATGTAGACCCTCTATCAGATATTTCATAAAAATTCAATACCTTATGTAGAAATGTTTGCAATATTAAAAGTGGTAAAACTTCTTTTACAAATTTTCAAATCTTTATTCTTAACTATTGCAAAGGTCATATCTCATTTTGACTCGAAACTTATTTATTCCCTTTATAAAAACTGCCTATATTCTGAATTTTTTTTTTCCAAATCTCAATTCAGTTTGGAAAATTAAGATCCGTAGACATTTCTAGAAACCATAGAATACAAGCAGATTATCACATGGGGTGCGGGGTAATCATTTTATACATTTAGGTGGAAACTTTTTCCTTGGCATGGAAAACATTTAGTGTACAACTTTCCCGTTGGGTTCCACTATAAAGAGCAACTACACAGGAAAAAATGCTACTTACACACTTATTTTAAAACCTGCTGTACCCAACAGCAGACTCTGCTGCGTCCTGAACTCCGTTGGTTTTGGTATTTCTTAACAGTTTTGCTGCATATTCACACTTTTAATTCTGAATCATCGAATGTCAAATGGTTTCTCTCAAGTTTAAATTGATTTTTCCTTCTATCTAGCTTTGTTAATTATGGTTTCATAGTTTCTCATTCATCACCTCAATGTTGCATTTTAGAAGAAAGAATTGTTTTCACTGAATTCTTTTTCACAGAGTTTTACTAAATGAAAGCATGTTAGATAACGTTAGGAGGAAAGAAGGTTTTTAAATAAATAATTTAAAAAATACTTTCAAAATTTTAGGAATTCTAGTACATTTCAGTTATCTTTATAATGCTTTTTTGAGTCAGTGTAAGATTTATAGCTAAATCATTTGTTCGGATGCTAATTTCTGAGTCTAAATAAACTGTATTCCAGTCATAATCATCCTTAGTTTTTTTTCTTTTTGAAAGTAAAATTTCAGTATTATTATATTTATATTTCTTTTACAATTTATACTCCTTTTCTTTAATCTTAAATTGATTTCTTAAAATCCTTTTCACAGAGCTTTATTATCAAAAAGTCCTGTGGATGATTGGGGAAACTGTCACTTTTTGAAAATTAGGTTTTTGTTACTTTAATACACTGTGTCTTGAGTAAGCTTCCAATTATTCGCCTTTAAACAATATTTTTGAAATAATATTTCCATCTAAGGAATCTTAATCGACCTCCACAGTATTCCTTTGTACTCTTTCTTTTTTAAACAGATTAGAATTTTTGCTTTAGTTTTGTCATTGAGGTGAGGGTGCTTTAAATAAATAATAATAAAAGTTAGGTATAAGTTCTCATCCCAAATTAGAAATCTACACTTGCAACTATCCAGTTTTCTTAATTAGTTTTAAAACAGTGTCTCCTTTTTTTAAAACAAAAGGTTATCCACATTTGCATGTTACCCACACCTCTTATTTCTACTTAAATCAAAATTCCAGTTTCTCATCCATGACCCCTCTTGTAAATTTATCTGTATATGTAATTCTCAGGCAGAACAGGGACCTTCGATCAGCTGCTCTTTCTGCCAATCCACATCACTCTCCCCTGTGAATTCCATGCCTCATACTTTTAACCAAGATTGTGTTCTGTGGTTCTTTTGGTAACATTGCTTTCACGGCAGACAGAACACCAGGTCAGGCGACTGGGGAATAACTGCCTCTGCAGACTTCTTTGCATAAGTCTTATTTTCTTCCAATAATTGCATATTTAGCTAGCCCAGTACTTTTTATTGCCATCATGACATGATTTAAAAATCCATGAGAACATTTCCTTCACTTCGGTACAATATCCAGTTCAATCAAAGATTCTGGGAGTAAACTTCACAAGCAGCCCTAGTGCAGCGAGAAAAAGAAACAATTCTTCCTCATCCTCATCCACCATCTCGTCATTTTCTGACAACGCAGACCTTTTTCCCCCACTCAAAATCATAACCCATCTTTCATAAAACTTCTGGAAAGCCTCAAAATTAT
>BGPR01006704.1:58611-77687 GCA_013235015.1 Araneus ventricosus | reverse complement strand
ATTGGTTTCATTGTAATTAAGGGTTTTAGCTCCGAAGCATTGGTTTCATTGTTATTAAGGGTTCTAGCTCCGAAGCATATATGTTTGAATTATAAACTTTTAAATTGTGTGATCTTGTTTGGTTTTTCTTGGTGTGTTTATTGTATTTAGTGTTCTCTTTCCCCCTTATATGTACGGAATTTTAATAGAGCCTTTTATTGTATTGCTTTGTTTACCACATTGTTGAAAAGGAAAAAATGTTCTGTAATTATTTTGTGTATTTAACTCCCACCCTTGTTAATGGGTGTAGTTTGTATACATTTCAGAGAAGGCAACGGATTGGTTGAGTTGTGCGAATCCTGTATTTGGTCTAGGGGTGTTCTCCTTGCCCTAAGGGCCCGGAGAGCCCATGTCCTTGTCTTGCTGTCAGTGATCGTCTATTTTTCTCACTGACCCGTTGGGCCTTACACCTTTTCGGGTAGGCTGGGCCAGTGAGGGTGTCAATCAATCAATCAACACCTGGAATCAGAATGACTGATTCTTTAAGCAATTGGCTAATTATGGAGCGTTTTTTATGCATACAAAAAGATTACTTATCTGGTAAGAAAGCCTACATTAAAAGAAGACGGAAGAAAAGAAAATGATAATAATAAGTAAAAAATAAGTAAAAATTTTTTATAAATAAGCACTTTAAACCACGCGCTACAGTTACTTACACACATAACAGAAACAAATACAAACAGATGGATGGGCATGCAGGTGCCCATAAACAATATTGTCCGAAATTTCTCTTTTAAAAATGTTTTTTCTCCTCTTGGAAAGAGGAGGGAAACACTCTGTATATACACTATGCAGGGGACCAGCAATTTCGTATAAATATGCGATAGTTAATTTAGCAGTGAAACTTCAAACGGAATTTAAGAGGGTTTTTTTTTTTCAAATTTCTTCTCTTTAAAGAGAAAGAAGCTTTTCCGACCACTCACGGAAAGAACACGGGCATAGAAATATAAGGCACTATGATATTCTGATGTTTAATATCTCAACGGTTTTGACCTTGCAGTTGAGTCACTGATTCTCCAAATGAGATAAGCAATATAGATTAGGAGAAACCTCTAAGAACTCATAGAAAATATTTTTCTCCTATTTAAATGTGCATTTTTATATAGAAATTTAGAATCTCTAAATACCATTCCTACTGCCAAATCTTTATTGTTTAATCATACATGAAGTTGGACTATTGATTCATCAAGTGTCATCGTCACCAGCTGTGTTGTTAGCTGTATTTGCATGCGTGTCTTCCCGCCCTGAGGTCTTTCTAGGAGGGCGCCATTTTTACTTTCTCGTCTACGAAGTCTACAAAGACAAAGTATTGTAATCGTCAAGCAATTCGAACTCGAGATTTGGACGAATCTCCACGTTTTAGACCTCCCTGAGTCCGAAAAACACAATTTGGGAATTATGTCTGTCTGTGAACACGATAACTCGAAAGCTATTAGAGTTACGGGGATGAAATTTGGTATGTGGTCTTTAAACATAGTTTGTAGGTTTCTATCAAATTTTGGACAAAATCCGTCAACGGGAAGTCTGTCTGTCTATCTATCCGCGGTCATGCGAACTCTATAACTCAAAAACTTGAATAGCTAGATGAATAAAATTTGGTACACAGTTTTATCGTCCATCCACGCGCATGCGTATGGAACGCAATCTTCTGTGCACGATATTTATTGACTCCTGCTTGAAGCTTTTTTTTCATCCGATTCTCCATACGCATGCGTACTTGGAAGCAATCTGTGCACGCGGAAGGATTGTCCTTGAGCCAAGAAAGAGTAGAAATCGGTATTCATTTAATCGGAACGCATCTCTTCGAATTTGATTTTTTACCTAAATATTTTCTGATAGTCATTGGATCCTGGGTTACAATAGGTTCGAATTTTTTTATCCGCTCGGGGGGAGGGGAAACAGCACTTTTTTCGAGAAGTATACGAGAAAGTTTAGGGGAGACCACTCCCGCTGATTTTTTTCTCCTGACCGAATCAGATCGGCAATATTTTTAGTCCGTCTTTTGATGTCAATTTTCGTCTCTTTTTTTGATTACAGATTGAAAAGAACTTTGGAATAAATAGGGGATAATAGCCTTTGTTGCTGAAAATCCTAAAAAGACCTCAATCAAATCAAATCAAATTCCCCGCCCTTTTTGGCGATGTCATTTCTTTCTTTATTTTATCTTTTTTTATTGCCCACGCCGACCCTGCTTACCCAAAGGGTGTAAAGGGATGTCATCTCTTGGCCAATGGCGAGGAAGCTGCTGAAATATTTAAAGGCAATGTTCCACCTGATCACTCTCTCACTTTTTTGTTATCATCTCACCGCGCGCGTGATCATATGATTAGTGTATTGTAATTTATATTTTTAACTGTTGTTCCATTAAATATGCTGTTGTTCGAAATTTGCAATTTTATTCCTGTGTCGTTCGCACTGTTTCACCATGAAGTTAATCCTTCTGATGGAATGAATCTCTCTATATAAAGCAATGTTTGTGTGTGTGCGTGCGCGATGTTTAGACCTAAAATATTGCACTTTTAGCCCTGAAATGTGGCACACAGGTAGTACTAATGGTGACTCAGTGCACCTCGAAGCCCTATTTTTAAAATTCAATCTAGAAAATTTTTTATTTAATATTTTGCGGTTTTTCGAGTGATTTTTCATACTCATTTCTCCATTGCATTTTTTCTGATAATTGTATCAAGAAAATAGATACACCATAAGAAAGAACAAACAATTTCCGTTCTAATAAAGTTTACTTTAAACGTCTAACAGTTTGTTTTAAACGAAAAATTGCCATACAATATTTTCTCTAATTTTAATAAATTAAAAAAAAAATTTTATAATTTACAATATCTTTCATAGTTGCATCAGAATTCAACCCGTTTTCATTGTTTAAACAAATATTTAATTGCTTGTTTCTCTTTCGTTGTTGAAAGCTGAATGAATGGAATTTTGTCTAGTGACAAATATTATGTGAAGTGTGGTGCTGACTGCAGCTGGGACCTCATGCCACGGCCATCACTCTACATTTAATTACTCATACCTTTCACCAACCGCACCCTTTACCCCAGAGTCATAAGGAGTCACGAGCTAAAGCGATCTGGTATAAAATTTTGTTATTAAACTAGCCGCCTTCGGCGACCAGCTGTTAGCCCGTAATATTAATAGCCTGTGGTTATGCTTTCAACTTGACGAATTGGCGGTTGTCCGGCTTAGGAACATTTACCAGAGTTTTGTTTTTCGATTTCACTCGAAAATGGAGGGTGGCAGGTGACCATTGATAACATATCTAGGGGTCATAAACTTCCATATGAAAAAAAAATATCGAAATCGGTCCAGTGGTTGGGGCTCTGAGACTGGCCCTCTGGTTTTGCCAATTATCTCTATATATGAAACGCTAACATACGTGGCACAAAAAAGTGGTTAATTTCATTTTTGCCTATGGATCGATCGGTTTGTTTACAAAACAAAACCGGTAGCCTCCTCCAAGTTAGGCTTAACTTCATAGGCATAGCCTGCTACTGTATTCGTTCGGGTGTAAAACAACTTCTTCTCGAAAAAAATGAGTCTCGAATGAAACGAGAAAAGCAAAGAGCTCACAATATTTCTAAATGAAACATTGGATGAGATTATTCAAAAGAGATTAGTTAAAAATGAAGCAGATGGAAATAGGCGAGTCATAGAACGTTCAGATCGACGTCAAAATAGTTTATATCAGCTTAGGATTAAAATCATGTTAATTCACAAACCTCATGGAGGTGCGCATTATGGAACTTTCTTTTGTGAATATTGCATATTGGGTACTTTTCCGTTTAACTCACACCACTTGATGCATTTTGTGTCTTGGCGAATTTTCTTGGAGTGCTGAATCTCCAGCTTGGCTCAACTCCTTTGCTGACGCTCGCTAGATTTTTGGCGAGCTGAAACGTCAGGAGCTTGAAAGCGCCAGTTTGGCCGAAAATGCGTGGTGTCGCGACTCCTCTTCCAACGAGTGACGTAACTGGACGCTTGAACTTTTCCACCAATCCAGAGCAGGCATCTTCAGCCAGGACTCTTTTGAATATTATTCGAGAATTGGTGGGTAAATAACCCAAAGACAAATAATATGTGTAAATGAACATTCGAACTCGCTTGAATGTGAAATTATGTATATAATCAAACTTTTCTCAATGTGTATATTTTTAAAGAACTTTTATCAGCATGTAAATAACCATTGCTTTGTTGCAGTTGAGTGGCAACAGTTTGTTTACTCCTGCGCGGGGAGAATGTAAATAAGCAGAGGCGATTTCGCCGCCATCAAATAAAGACGTCCTCGTTTCAGTGGCTTTCTCTTCCTTTGCATTGGAATATGGATTCAATAATTCTATTTCAGAAAGCGGATCCCCAGCTCTCAACAGCGCGCCCGGCCCGTGGAAACTGAGGTAGGCGTAATTTATTTAATTTCTTCAATTTACATCTAAACTATTGTAACACATGGTGTGCGCATAGCGGAGCGCAGATTCTCTGCGTGGGAGCAGCTAGTTTTAAAATATAGATTGTGCAGAATTTTAGCTTTGACTTTAAATGATCTAAGTTGCTTTGCTCCTAGCTGGACACAGATATTTAATCCGGAAATAGTTATCATTTTATAGATTTCTGATTCACTATTGTGAATTGCAGAAAAATTCATCCAACTCCAATCCGTTGCACAACTGATTAATTATGATGGAATGATTAATTGTGGGAAAGTGAAACATTAGAATTTTTCTAATCCACGATTTGCGAAGGCGGCAACATATTAAAATGTGTGGTTTGGAATTGGTTTTCGGTTGCATAGCTGTGTAAAGCGGTGACTGGAATCAAAGAATAATTTTGTCAAAAAGTTTTTATTGCTAATTAGATTTTACAGGAAATTCTCGATTACACATTTTGTACTTTGAACCGGTTAATACCAAATACAACTCCTGCTCATAGATAAAAAAATATTTGGTCATGCTTATTACTTTGTAATAACATAAATTCACGAACTGTTTCATTGTCATGCGCTTTTAAAAAAAAATCCATTCAAAAAGTGGTAGACAACCATGGGACTTTTCAGTTTTGCAGTTTCTAAATCGCTAAGCAGTGCAATACTTCTCAATAAAATTTATAATAATATTGTTACGAACATGTAATGTCGCGTATGGTTGGGAAGAGAGTTCTACAGGGGTATGTATGGGAATGCTGGAGGAATGCAGCCATTGAACCCCGACCTTGACGACAAACTTGGCGATTGAGACCCAATTTGGTGACTTGGAGACAAAATGTACGATCTCAAAAATACTAGAATTTTCTTCATATCTCTATTAGTGGGCGAGATCCGGATTTCTCCAGATGATTCCATGTGACGTCACGGCCTGTCGGGAGACTATAAATAGCGCCGTGCTGGGATCACAGTGTGTATTGATTGACTGGGATCGTCTTTGGAGTGAGAATGTCTTTGGGATCTCTCTTTGAAGTTTCATCCGCTGTGCGAGCTCGTAAGCTGTCAGACGCTGAGCGGTATTGAAAGTGCTGTTGCTGTCCTTATTAGTGAATTGCTGTCTATTTGTACTGCTAATTTCTGCTTGTGCTGTTTTTCCTGTTACCTGTGCTTCGTGTTTTCCGGAATATTCGATAATAAAGTGTCATTCTTGGTTATCCTGCTTGTTGGACTGTTTTCGCAGTACACGCACCGGACGATTTTCGTAACAATATAATACGCATTCCCTGTTTGATGGAGATAATTGCCATTCTTTAATAGAAACTGTGAGGCTTATGGCAGTCAAAATGTTGATTTTTTTGCTATCTCAACAGACATCTAACATAAAAAGCCTCCAAGCTTTCCCTGCGCCACTCTTTGGCCCCTTTGGTGGATAATTTTGGTGTTGTCAGATCCTCGTTTGTTACATTTGTTTATTGTACAGAGTCGTAACTTTTGCAACAAGCACAAGCTTGGCATCGCTACTAGTGCTACGACAAGAGAAAAAAACTAGACAGATTTACCATCGAAAAAAAACTTTTAAAAAACAGAAAGAGCAAGGGAAAAAACATTTAGACAAATAAAAATGAGGAGGAGTTTGTTGCATTTATTTATTGTACAGAATTGTAACTTTTGCTGCAAGCACAAGCTTGGCATAGCTACTAGTGCTACAACAAGAGAAACAAACTAGACAGATTTACCATCGAAAAAAACTTTTAAAAAACAGAAAGAGCAAGGGAAAAAACATTTAAGCAAATAAAATGAGGAGGAGTTTGTTACATTGATTCAACTGGCAGGTCGCATAAAAACCAATCCCACTATAGACGCCTATGGGGAGTGTTTTCGATGCCAATAGTTGGCGATACTTCGCTTTTTTGGGCGAGAAATGCTTTGTAAAGTTTTTCTATTTCGACGACGACCGAGAGATGCAATCTGTTATAAGGATGTAAACATTTCTACTTTGTAATTTTTTTTGTGTGTATGTGTGTGACTTAAAGTAGAATGGGTACTTTTCCGTTAGCCGGACGCAAGCGAAAAATCGCCAAATAATGTAGAATTCCGCCAAATTTCTTACAACCATTCTCTTGACGACTTGGCTCGCGTTTGGTTCACAATTGGCGACATTTGCGCCCGGCTAACGGAAAATCGCTTCGCTCTTGGCGACTTGGCTGTTCACAATTGGCGACATTTGCGCCAAATCGCTTCGCTTGGCGACTTGGCTCGCGTTTGGTTCACAATTGGCGACATTTGCGCCCAGCTAACGGAAAAGTACCGTAGAATGAATTCCTGTTTGAGTGTCCTAAAGTTAAAAATAATTTGTTATTAGTTGTTTATTGTAAATAAAGATGGAAGGTTTTCGAAATGCGATGAAGAAAAAAACTCAGTTTCGCGCCAATCAAAGTAAACACGGAAACCCTGGCGGGCACAATGATCAACTTGGCGTGATAAAAGACATTCCCATAGGCGCCAATAGTGGGATTGGTTTTTATGAGGCCAGGTCAAGGTTTTTATGTTAATGGGTATCAACAACACATCTACCGAGACAATTTCCTTTATTCATGACGCGCGAGTCGAAATTTCATTTTATACAGATTATTGTTGCACGAAACGATATATTATGTTTCTGTCGTTTAATTTATTATTTTTTGTATTAATTTATAGTTTTGTCTTTTATTTTTTATTTTGTAAATATTTGGCAATAATTTTCTTTGCTCTAAAGGTTTTTAGGTTTGTATATTCAATTATGACTACTACAATGTGTGTTACTTCGAGCATTATGTTATTGAAGCTTTCACAAAAGTTGAACAATCATTTAAACTTCAAATATTTGTAACGTTCCCCCCCCCCTCAAACATTTATGCTCGTATAACTCAATAGAGCTCAATAGATTTCGCTGTGCCCGCCAGATTTTTAAGAAACCAGAGTTCCTTTCCAAATTTAGATTTAAAATTTAATTATATTAACAGGTTCTCGTTATACAGGTTTTATAAAATTTTTAACACGTTCTCCGATGAACTTGGCATTTTTAATATGTCTCTAGGTGCTTTTAAGTCGAAATGTTTGCATCTTTTAAATACACGATATGTTTTATTTTGCATTTCTACAACATTTTAGATTTTTATGCCATTTGATTTTCCGTGTTCTTATGTATTCGACCAGTTTTTTGGCGCCGTGTTTGATTTATTTTTATCTTAAGTGTTGCATTTTTTTAAATCTCAAGTGTGTATTTACGTTTCTAAACTTTTAAACTCCTGGTGTGTTTTTTATTAGTCTCGGTGTTTGCGTGTTTTGACTTTCTGACCCTTGTGCTTTTTGGAAATGAACTTTAAATTTTTAAAAAAAAATAATACGGCTTTTGGTGTCATAGTGTGTCTTAAAGTTTTGTGATTATGTGTTTTCGTTTTCAATTATATATACGTCTGCATAAGTTTTATGATTTCATGTATTCTTTGTGGTCTACTTTTTGCTTTCTAAGTCATATTCTTTTTATTTACTCGTTGTGACTTTTGTTCTTTGTGTGTTTGTCAGCACTCTGTAAATGGAGTTTTCTCTCTGTGTGCTTTTCTTTAAATCAATAAATAGCGGACATCGGATCAATCTAGTTGAAAGAAAAATACTACTCAGGACCGACCTTACTGGATGCGGGACCCAAATGGAAACATTTTGGATAACCCCGATATATTTAAGTTTTAATAAATAATACATAAGAAAAAAATAACCAATATGAAATTTTAATAAATAAAATAATATTCATTGGTAAGATTTTAATAAGTTTTAAATAATAATTTTAGTAACTTCACTTACTCAAAACTCAAATTTTTTAATTCGATATGCTATTGATGTATGGAATGGTTTTTGGCACTGTGCTCAAATTTGTATACGGCGAAACAAATGTAGACCAAAATCACGTTTCGGTCTACACCACTGAAGGCAATATCGTAAGCAGCAGTGGCGATTCCAGGGGGCTGTAGGGCTGCAGATCCCCCCAGACCTAAGCCAGAATTCTCGATTTTATTTAAAATCACTACAGCTGTTTTCTCTTAAATTCCATTTTTTTAAAAAAATAATAAAAACGTGACAGCATTGCTTTCTGGATTCGCAGGATCGAAAATTTTCCTATTTTTCTAGTCATTCCACTTGTACAGTGACCTCTCACTTATACGCGCTCTCTTTTATGCGCATTTTTCCACGGTCCCGGCCAGGGGTATAGAAAGATAATAACTATTATTCATTTATGCGCCCCACTAAAAAGGCACCTCTCATTTATGCGCGTCGCAAAAATTTTCTTAGTTCAAAAAGTTTTTTTTCAGCAGATCAAAAACCCTTTTTGTTCTGCTTCTAGGAATGCATTCCCTCGCCCTTTCTCTATTGTTCAAATTCCAGGAACACATTCCTCTAACTTATGCACAGGGGTGTACGTGGAGGTTCTTGTGATTGACGTCAGTAAAAGTCGCATTTATGCAGCAGCCAATTAGAGAGGTTAGTACGGTACGTAGCATGTGACATTGATCGCTAACGAAAGAACCATCTTTGGAGGTTTGGTTAGATGGTTACTCTTTAAAATGGCGAAAGGAACGAAATTGTCGCATTCGTTTAAAATGGATGTTATTGAAAAATTCGAAGAAAATACTTGCATCTCGGAAAAAGCTATAGTGGAGCATTTTAATGTCCCAGAATCGACACTTAATTTTTAAAAATCTGGATCATTTCCATTTTCTTTGTGTTCTTAAAAATAATTAACGGAAGTTATACACGTATTTGTGTTTTTAAACTAATCTTATTTATATTTTTCAGTAGTATATGCATAGTATTAATTAACAATAGATGTACACTGTATTGATGTTTCACTTTTAAGCTCCCTTTTGTGATTTTTCACTTATGCGCGTCTCTCACTTATGCACGTTTTTTCCGCTGTCCCCTGCGCACGCGCATAGGTGAGAGATTACTGTACTTGTAACGTTGACGCGGTCGAAGACATTTTTATGGCTAGTTATTTCATTGTATTTTTTCTTAAATTATCGAAAGTATTGTATTGTTCTTTATGATTCTTATTGTCAGTTGAATAATGTATGTAATGTATGTAAGTTTTTTTCTCTCTTAATATTTCTGAATTGGTCTCCTTCCCATACTAGAAAAGTCTTCTTTCCTGCTTTTTCTTTTTTCTGCCTTTCTATTCCTCTTATGGGAATATAGATGGCGCCACGGAGACTAGTGTTTAATGTTTTGCTTTTCTCGAAAGCGCGGGCAAATTATTTTAATCTGGCTTGGTTCTGCAGGGAGTAAGTTTCTTTTGATTTTACCTTATGAAAGCTTATTAATTAAGCTTGATGGCTAATATTTTGTTAGTCTTATTAGCGTTGTTAATGTTATTTCCTTTTTCTTTTGATGTTTGTTCTTGTGGATTCGCTACCTGGTTTCTCTTTTTTTGGGGAGTTCGGGCTATGAGAAGCTCTGTCTTAGTCTAAAATAGGCTTGCTTCTTACAGAAAATTCCCTAAATATTCTTTTGAATCCATTTCGAATAGTTCTTAGCCCTTGAAAAAGTGAACTAGAATGGATTCCTTGTTTTTGTTGTCTGCTTTTCGTTTACTTCAAATTGCAGGATTGCTTGCATTACTTTTTTTAATTTTGGCTTTATTGGTATATCTGTCTATTGTTCTCTGTTTTTTGTTTTGCTGCAGCGATGGCGCGCATCTTAAACATTGTCGTAATTTTTCTAACTTCATTTCTTTTTACAATTAAATTCTTTTGTTCTTGTAATTTTATTGTATGATAATAAAAAAATTTCTTGTTCCAGTTTTAATTTTACTTTCTTTTATAAATAATAATTTTTAAATTTTGCTTTATTTTTTCTTATTGATTGTTTGCATACTGTATGTAAAGTTAAAGTGTTTTGGTTTGCATCAGCCATGAGGTTTGTCATTCGTCACGAGGACACAAAATTGTTATGACCTCAACCCCCGACCCAAATCCTGAATTCGCCACTGATCGTAAGCATTTACAAGGAAGAGCTCGATCGTGCTACCTGACAATCACAGAAATGATCAACAAGTTGTTTTTTTATATTTACCAGTAATGGCAAGGCAGACGCACGTCGGTGTCCACTCCAGCGAGAACCAGTATGACAGGTGTGGCTTGTAAACCTTTGGGCACTTCTTTGGTTTTCTCTTTGTTAAAACATTTTTCACATCTGGCTGTATCTTTAAAATAAAACAGCTCTTAATGATAGCATCTGATCTAGTTTATATTTTGTCTTTTGTATTATATCTATATGTAATGATTTAACTTTTTAAACTTCTTTAAATGAATTCTTTTTAAGGCCATTTCATTTTTAATTACTTCTACTTCAGTCTTAGAGAGCTGCACTTCTACTTTAATTTCCAGAGTCACGAAATTCTCAGGGGATTTCCCTATTTGCAACTACAGTCGGACCTCTATTTAACGAACCTCGATTTTAATTTTGCGAACTTTTCCTTAGAACCAAGAACCTTTTGCGAATTTCTTCGTAAAATAACCTCCAATTAGCGAAGTGCATTCTCTATTTAACGAACTTTTTCTTGTGATCGAATATTTTTTTCCCCCTATTTCTCAAAATATTTCTGAACATTTCAAACTTATTCTTTCTTTTAACACATTTTGTGGTGATCAGTGACCTTGAACTGGGTTTACCAGTCTCCTAATTCATCGACAGCAGTAAAATCGCAGTCATTCTCTTCATTTCATCCAGGAGGCGCAACCTTTACCCCCACCACTGTCCACTTCATTAGAAAAACTTTCAATATCCCCCTTTCAAACTCAATGGAGCTGTCCTGTGTCCTCGAACTTTATCAGTAATTAAATTTAAGGACACATGTGGTAATGTATGCTTAAAATTACTTGTTGAAATAAATGCGATAATGTCATTAAAATTTATTAATTTTAATATAAAATTATTTTTTTTTAAATTGAAAATACTGTATATTCCCGGACAATGTTTTGTTTTATTCTGGTTTTCCTTGCAGATTTCCTTTTGATGGAAAACAAATACATATCAATTTACAAAATAAAGGAGTAATTAATTACTTTTTCTAATAATAATATTTAGTGTTTATGAATTTAAAATCTATTATGTGTAGTTTAAAGTATTTCAAGAGCTGAATCTCTATTTAACGAATTTTCCATATTACGAACTTTTTTTCGGGATTTAGCGACTTCGTTAAATAGAGGTCCGACTGTACTTAAACTCGCCACGATGTTGTAACGTTCTCTTTTGTACAATGTGATCTTCCTGTTAACACTCGCAATTTTTGCGCGGACTGTCCTAGCAGTGGTCATGGACTGGGACAATTTAAATAAAATATGAGATGTAAAAGTAACCTGATCGTCTTTTGGACTTGCTATTCATGTTAAATCTCGATTTTACGGCGCCCACCATCAATGCCGGCGATTGTGTAAAAAAAGAGAGAGGCAAAAAATTTATAGACATCTAATAGTACCCGGAAGTATATGGGGTAGTCACCAAAATTTAAAAATTTACTTAAAATATTAGCTAGCTTTCCCGGACACTATTCCTTTTTTCATAATTAATAGATTTATGCAGCTAATATAAACGAAAATTTAATTTTTCCCGCAAAAAGTGGGGGTAGGAGTTTGATCCCCCCCGACACGCCGCTACTGCCAACCATCCATGAAGCCACTAATTTTTGGATGAACAGAAAGGGTGAACAACCCTTAATGGACCTTATGCACCGTTTGGGTTCGAGAGTATAAAAAAACAGCTGTGGAGAAATAAACAAAACGATCGGCCTATAGGCGATTCAGAAATAAAAGCAGTTCTGAGTCAGCTGTTTGAGACAGACCAATGGCTGCCACCGGCAAGTCACGTGTCGGAGGATGTGACGTCACATGCATGAGGTCCATTATCACAGAACTAGAAGATAGAAATATATATACAGGGTGTCCACTAAAGTCCTTCTATCTCACATTAGCTTGAGAACGGCGACAACTATTGCCACAAACTTGGTGTCTAGGTATAGTAAAGTGACCATGTGCTACACGGTGAGATGGGTTACAGCGCCACCTGGCTGCAAACAACGGAGTTAGCGTTCCTATCTCGAAAAGGGTACAATGTACGGGGGAAAAAAGTCAACTACAAAATTGTAGAGCGTCTTCGATTTAGTACGAAAAGACACCTTGAGCGCGATAATGCTAAGAACAAAAGGTGTAAAACTCGTGTTTGTTTGGCCGCGATTTTCCAAACCTGTGGCGTAACAATCGCGACAACAGGATAAAAGATCATCTTTTGAGCAATAAACGTTGACCCGATGGCGTAGTCGTTAGCGCAGGCATTTCGAGTACCGAAAATAAAGTATTTGCTGATAACTAATTGTTCAGTTTTCTTTCCAACGCTTTTCTGGGTGTCCAGGTGTCTTTTCGTGCTGAATCGACGACGCTCTACAATTTTGTAGTTGACTTTTTTCCCCGTATATTGTACCGTTTTCGAGGTAGGAACGCTAACTCCGTTGTTTGCCGCCAGGTGGCGCTATAACCGATCTCACCGTGCAGCGCATGGTCACTTTACTATACCTTGAAACCAAGTTTGTGGCAATAGTTGTCGCCGTTCTCGAGTCAATGTGGGGTAGAAGGATATAAGTGGACACCCTGTATATAGCCAACTGCAAAACAATTTGAACTATAGTGATATGCAAGCGAATATAGAAACACGAAAAAATCCTAAGAATATTGTTCTGCAATTTAAACGAAACTTAATTTCAATTGGAGTAAATTCTTGAATTGAGGATATTACGGAATCTTGAAGTCGTTGTTTTCTAAAGTTCACTGTCAGGTGGAGCCTCTAGCATGAAACTAAAATTTAATTAAATTAATCAATTAAGTGATAACTAATTTAGGAACAATCTAAATAGTGTATTATCATAGGAAACACACAGTTATACAAAATTTCAAAAACTCTAGCACATCAAGCAATTAGTGAAAAATCCATCACAAATTTTCATCTTTATAAACATAAAACAAGCCAAGCGTAAACTGCGGATGATATAAATCAGAATTCCAATTCATTAAAAAAGCACAAATAATAGCGGACGTTAATGGCTGACATAACTGCTGAATAATTGATAGAAATTGTTTTCATCAAGTATAAATAAAAATTTAGATCATTTTGCCATGTTTTGTTCCATTTCTTAATTAAATAACGAACAGTTATGTTGATTTAACGGTTGAAATCTAGAAGTTGGTACACACTCTTAAAACGCAGCCAAATCGTCAAAGCAAGACGTGGACCGCTGCACTTCATTGGCGCCAAAGCTAAATGCAGGTAATACTTGCAATAGTTTAAGAGACTTGGCGCCATTTTAAAAGTGTGTGCCAACTTCTAGATTTCAGCCGATTTAACAGTTAAACTTCTTTTTAAAATTTATTTTGGTTTCAGTTCCATAGGAAATTACATCAGCAATATTTCTACAATAATTTTCTATGGTGAAGAGGAGTAGTACTCACCGAAAAGGTTAATGAAAAGCAAAACAACTTGAATAACGCGAAGTTTATCCACAACGTACATAATCTGAGGACCATTTCATCAATGTTCACGTTTATCATGCTTTCTGATATTTTGTTTTCAAAGTTTAATTGTTTCACAGAAATTTTGTTAATATTGTTGCTACTGCACATGCAAAAAAAATTTAAAAATAAATAAATAAAATTAAGCTAACATTTTGCTAAATGATAGGTATTAATTAAAGTTTCAATTACTATAAATTTACCCTATTAGAACTGATGCACTGAAGTTAAATATGAAAATAATGTTTATCATTTCGAATAACCGTCATGCCTGATTTCAGAATGAATGAAATTCGACAATCCTCAATGAAACCTTTGATTTGAATAGTAAAAGTATTAATAACCAATTGAACGCTATGAAAGAAATACTACGCAAATTTGAGAATATGTCGCATGTCTACATCTTTACGGGTCTAGAAATATGGACGAGTTTTCTGTTTTGTTTATTTGCGGTAGAGTAGGACTTCCGCCTTACGCATCAACTTTCGGTGATAATGTTAAGTCAGTGAGAACCTTCAAAATTTCAACACTCTATTTGAAGATATTAATTAATGCTAAAAGTGGACTTTTGTAATGTTATGGATTAAAGATACTTTGAAAATATTAAATTTCATGTTCCTATTGTTGTAGCTATCAATGTTTACTTAAAATAAGAGACTAATTTTGTGGGAAGGTAGCCATATTCTTTATCGCTCTTTTTGGCGCTTTGTGTACTCAGAAAATAACTTATTCGAACCTGGCTCTTGATATGGAATCCGATTGGATTTGGCGGTCGCTTAAATTGAGGGTTACTGGAAAACGGAAGTGAACCCTCACCACGGAAGTTCTGTGAAACCTACTAAACAAATAAGAAAACTCGTCCATATCGTCAAACATTCATTGAAATTTACTTTTTGAAACTATAAAAACTTATTAAAATAAAAATTGGGCATGAATTTTCGACCATATTTACTTTAATGTCAAAGTCATGGCTGAGTTAATTTGATAGGATAATATTCCGTTCAGTAGGAATATAGAAGCTTCCGTCGAATTTTGAGACGTCTCCGTTTAGTTATATTAACGTTTCGGTTTGAAGCAACACGACGGCTACTTTGGGACGGACTTCGTAATTTTGAACCACTGTCAGATGACAAGGACGACACCTGAGCTGACCCCCCTCCAAACTTCCACGCCACACCAACGGGAGGACGTTTGGCCACTACGTATGATCTAGTGTGCAGCAGGCCCCATGCACGGCGGATCTTCAGTGGAATCGGGTTTCGAACCTGGAACCCTCCGGTCCCAAAGCAGAGACCTTGCCACTAGGCCACCGCGGCCTCGAGATGTTTTTGAGATATCTGCAGCAAAAGCGTGTTCGTTTCACCCGCGACGAAAGATTTTAAGCGTACCAGGTTCACATATACTCCTTGTTTTAATTTCTTTGCTAGATTCGGGTTCCGAACTTACATGTCACCAAAGCTCGGCCACTAAAATACAAAATCTTGTCAGAGTCAACATATTTTGATTGTGAAAAAAGTAAATATATAATTATCCATTTTATTATTGAAAAATGTTTATCCTGCATTGCCCCATGTTGCTTTTAGCATTATGGTACGCCTGAAATGTTGTGTCTAAAACATATACAGAAAGTAACTGACTGGAACTCTTTCCAGTTGTATTGTCCCAGATAGCACGTAAGTTTGCAGCAAGTTTGATTTTGACTTGATATTACCTTGTTATAGCAAATTTGACGAGTCAAACTTGAAGCGAACTTGTGGCAAGTTCGCCGTGACAACTAGCGCCACCCTCGCTTGCAAAACGCGTTTGCCACAATTTCGCCGTGACAAATAGCGCCACTTCCCTCAGTAGCACAAAGATATTGTACAATATTGAACAATATTTGCAATATTGTACAATATCGTATAATATTATACAATATCGAACATTATTGTACAATATCGGGAAACATCTCGTGCTACCTGGGTCCTTGCATTGCAAGCTTGCTGCAAGTTTGCAAAACAAGCATGATGCAAAGATAGCACAAAGAGATAATTATCTTTGTCGCTGTTTAAAAAAAAACATCCGATTTTTAATAGCATCTCCTAGGCCGTCCTTATTTTTATTAATTAAATAAATCAATGATAATTTGTAAAAAAAACTAACTTTTTTATAAAAAAATTTTGAAACATTTTCCATCTTTTTACTAAATATAACACTCGCACTTTAAAGAAAACTATATCGCCTTTTTCTTAATGTTGAAATTTTAACGTTTGTAAACAAAATTAAATCTAAAATACAGTCAATGTTTGTTGAAAAATAATAACTTATACATTTTGTCCCATTTTAAAGTAATTACTTTTGAACTCTAATTTCATAATTTATTCTAGTAGCAAAACGTAGTTATTAGCGAAAATCGCTCTCTCTCTTGGACTTAAAATCATATTCTCAACTCAAAAAATTAATGAAATCAAGAAAACAGTTTAAAATAAATTGTATACGAATCGAATCGAACGATGTATTAGTGAAATCTATCTTCTCCTCTCAGAGTTTAACTGGCCGAATGGTTAGCGTGTCATTTTCGGAACCGGTAGATCGCGAGTTCTATTCCGGGTTGTGTTCTGTTTTTGCTATAATCTGCAATGAGTTTGACGCGGCAAGCTTGCTGCAAGTTCGTCCTAAGGTGACTTGCAAATGCAAATCTGCAAGCTTGCGTTAACTTGCTGCAAGCTTGTTTCACACTTGCACTCTTGTCGTGTCAAACTTGCAGCAAGCTTGCAGATTTGCAGTGCAAGCTTGCTGCAAGTTTGATGCAAACTAAAATTGCTATCTGGGGTTGCCCAAATATCCAAATACATATTACTGTTAGAAAATCACTCAGAATCCCCCTCCTCCCTCTGCCTGGATAAATCGATATAAGGAACGAAATCTCTGTTTGTATTGACTCTATTTTTGTATTGATTCTAGTTAGTCGTTTTGACTTATAGGGAAATCCATTAAGACTCTAGGTGTATTAAGTATGGGAAAATTTCTTGTCTGCGTACATTTTATTGAGAAGCTTCAATTATGATTTTTTGCTGGTTTTGGTCTCACTTAAATAAATAAAAATAAAATAAATAAAATTCTTTAAAATAAATAATAAAATAAAATATAATAAATAATTTTTTAAAATAAATAATAAAATAAAATATAATAAATAATTTTTTAAAATAAATAATAAAATATAATAAATAATTTTTTAAAATACATAATAAAATATAATAAATATTTTTTTAAAATAAATAATAAAATATAATAAATAATTTTTTAAAATAAATAATAAACTAAAATATAATCAATAATTTTTTTTAAAAATAAATTCTAGAAATGTAAATAAGGACAGTTTATGGCTAATCGAATTAAATATACTGGTTAAGAAGATTGATTAAGCCTCAAGAGAGATATGAAAGATACATTTTAGGATTCTTTCATGGAATTTTTTTGAGATAAGCGGGGTTTACACGCGAACAGTAAAACCGACAGTAAGCTGTCGCTGTCAAGTTCGGAGAGAGACTTGCCGTGGCCCTGTTAAAACTTTTATGATTCTGCGCATGCGTCATCTCTTACTGTCAGTTTTACTGTTCGCGTGTAAACCCCGCTTAAGAGCAAAGAAATCCCATGCAGCCAGCTCGATAGAAACGTAAGAATTATTTTGAAACTCAAATTTTCCAAACGACGTTAGTTCGCATTTTGTTGACAGGTAACGCCACAATTATTTATTTAATATACACGACAGTTTTTGAAAAAAAAATACATTAACAGATATTTAAAATATAATTTTTGTGTTGCTTTTTATGATATACTAGCCACTTTTGGCGACCAATTTGCTGTTCAGGAAAACTGACTTAACTGAGGTGTAGGTGACTAATTTTTAAAGAAAAACGAAAATAAATCCTTCTTACTTTGCGGGCATCTCTTTTACACCGTAACTGTGATTGTGTGTGTTTGTTGTGGTGTGTGGTCGTGTGTCAATGACTCTTTTTTACCGATATCGTGTTCTTTCATTTTTTAAATGTATGTAGAAACTTATTAATTTTTATAAAATGAAGACTGTTTTGATGGTCGCAGAAAAGTCATCTTTGGCTAAAATTTTGGCCAGAGATAGTATAAGGCAAAGGAAAGGGCTGAGTTCAGCTTGTGCTGTGTACGAGTAAATTAGAAGTAGAATAAATAGTTTATTAGTTATTAGTTTTTAACAAACATCAACTTTTTTTACGTTTAATTTTATTTATGAACGTTAAAATTTCAACATTAAGAAAAAGGCGATTAAGTTTTCTTTCAAGTGCGATTTCTATATTTAGTAAAAAGATGGAAAATGTTTCAAAATTTTTTAATAAAAAAGTTAGTTTTTTAACAAATTATCAGTGATTTATTGAATTAATAAAAAGAAGAGATGCTTTTAAAATCGGGTGTTTTTTAAAACAGAGACAAAGATTATCTGTAAGTGTGCTATCATCTTTGCAGCAAACTTGTTTTGAAAGTGGGTTGGTCGATTATGCTTTGTTAGTTTGCAGGAAGTTCGCTGCAAAGTTGCCACATCAAGTTTGCTGTGAAGATGTCATGACGAACTTCACACCACGATTGCAAAACAAGTTTGCTGCAAAGATGATAGCACATTTACAGATAATCTTTGTCTCTGTTTCAAAAAACATCCGAAACATCCAAATAGCATCTCCTAGACAGTTCTTCTTTTTATTAATTCAATAAATCAATGAAAATTTGTGTAAAAACTAATTTTTTTTCTAAAAAAATTTGAAACATTTTCCATCTTTTTACTAAATATAGAACTCGCACTTTAAAGAAAACCATATCGCCTTTTTCTTTATAATGAAATTTTAACATTTATAAACAAAATTAAACCTAAAACACAGTCAATGTTTGTTGAAAAATAATAACTTACATTTTGTCCCATTTTAAAAGTAACTACTTTTGAACTCTAATTTGATAATTTACGGGTCTATTCTGGTACCCCCGGTTGGGTTGGGAGACGTCACTTTTTCTGC
>BGPR01006704.1:24605-58586 GCA_013235015.1 Araneus ventricosus | reverse complement strand
TCACTTTTTCGCACGTTAACAACGGGAAAAGTGACGTCTCCCAACCCAACTCAAATAGACTTATTCTTTCAGTCAGAACGTAGTTATTAGCGAAAATCGTCTCTCTCTCTTTGACTTCATATTGGTGACAAATTGTCTTGTGGGTATACGTGAATCAGGTCCAATAAGCAGGATTACAAAAATAAAGCCTTTATTTTAGGTATTCTAAGAAAAGAAACATAACACAAATATTAAAACAGCACTTGTAAAATTACAACAAAGATTACCATTAAATCTCAACACAGCAACTCAAAGGTTTCTTATTAGCTCACCAGCTTGCTTGCTGATCAAATCCAACTGACTCTTGGCTTGAGAGCTTGTCTTTATACTTTCAACAGGAAGTGACTCTATGGAAGTGACGTAATCTCTAGGTTCATGAAACCAGTAGAAATAGGTGGATAGTTTGAGGTCCTTCTAGAAAATTCCCTTGTCACCAGAGTCGCCAACTTTGCCGCCAAGTCGCCAAAATGGTGCAAATTTATCGCCAATCGCCAAATTTATCGCCAAGAAGTTTGTCGCCAAGTCTAGCATCTCAGAACGACTTTATAGCTTTGTAACATTGCTCCCTCTTCAAAGACTGCACATCCCGGCAGTCTCATTACAGAACTATGATCAGTAGCTCTGTATGGATAACCGATCACTATGGATGACTTTTGGCTTGAGGTTCGACCCGCACCTGTAGACAACATCGTTCAGTTTCTTGACAAGATACGGTCCTTCCCAGAACTGGGGACTCAGGGCCTTCAATGCTTCTGGGTTATACATCCAGACTAAATCTCCTCCTTAAAATGGTGGTCTGTTGCCCCTGGAGTCGTAACGAGTTTTCATTCGTTCGCTGGCCAGTTTAATTGCCCCTGGCAAACGCGCATGTACGCTTTCCAAACGTGCCTCAAATTTTTCATGTATTCATTCGGCAGGAAGGCGTTTCACTCGGTCGTCCAAAGAGAATATCGAAGGGCAATCGTAGCGTTCGGCCAAGACAGCATTTCCGCTGGAGGTCAAACCGGTCACCTCATGTTGCACTCCTATAGGCCAAGAGGAAGAGTGGCAATGTATCCCAATCTGTCTGGTTCCTCAGAACGAATAAAGACAGATGATTTTAAAATCGTTCGATTAAATCTCTCGACCATGCCATCGGACTCGGGATGTAACGCGGTCGTTCATCTTCAGAATTCCCAAAGCTTGCAAGCTCAGTAAAGAGGGCAGAGTTAAAATTGTACCTTGATCAGATGCAATATCATAGGCACGCCTATAACCTGAAATCCAGCTTGTACGAGTTTTCTTCAGCTACAGTCGAGGTTCCTGGTCTGGAATGGGAATTGCCTCAGGCCACTTAGTAAAATAGTCCATTAATAGGGACGTATCGATTACCTTTTGTTGTTACTGGGAAGGTCCTAGGATATCCAAAAGCCATTCTTTCGAATGGTGCGCCCACATTATAGCGTTGCAAGTAAGACCTTTAGTCCTTGTTTTAGGTCCTTTTCGCGCTCCGCAAGCTGTGGCATTCTCTACACCATTTTTCAACGTCGGCACGAAGTCGATCCCAATAAATCGCTCTCGTGTTTTGCTTAAAGTTTTCATGACTCCAAAATGCCCTCCACTTGCGCTGTAAGAGTCTCTCGCAGAACTTCCGGAATTCTACTCTTTGGGAGAATTTTGCCATCGACAGGATCTTCCATCATCACTCTTCCACCTATAACACCGTCCTTAAGATGTAAGGAGTCCCAAATTCAGTATCGTTTTGTTGCAGGACCTCCGAGGCGATTTCTGCCAAGATGGTCGATCCGCCGACATTAGTTTCTTCTCTAGAATTGTCTTAATAGCAGGATCTTCTAGCTGCGCTTTTTTGGATCTCACATGAAGACCATGGATCTACAGATGTCGTTGTTAAAACTTTTACGGAAGTATCTATCTCTATTCCGAACTTTTCTCGGCATTAGAGCAATGTTTGCAGCTTTCCACAGGGTCTTCAGAGAGGAGCATCTGCATTTCCGTGAGAGGTCCCTTCGATGCTGGATTTCGAAATCATACTCCTGAAGTCTTTGGATCCAGCGAGCTATCTGGCCTTCAGGTTCCTTAAAATTCAAAAGCCATCTTAAGGAAGCATGATCAGTCCGCAGAAGAAATTTCTGTCCATAGAGATAGTGATGGAAAATGCTCTATAGATTTAACAATGGCCAGTCATTCTTTACGTGTGACACAATATTTCTTTCTGGCTTACCCAAGCTCTGCTGAAGAAGCGATAACACGTTCCTCATTTCCAATGTTCTGGGATAGCACGGCCCTATTCTTTTCATTACTAGCATCTGTATCCAAAATGAAATCTTTGTCAGTCCGGGGTAGGTCAAAATGAGGAGAAGATGTCAAAACCTGCTTTAAACTATTGAAAGATTTCACATTCTTCTGTCCAATTAAAATTTGATTTAGTTTCAGTTAATTTATGTAGAGGTCTTGCTATTGTGGAGAAATTTTTCACAAAACGACGATAATAGGTGCACAGTCCAAGGAAACTTCTGAGATCGTGTATCGTCTCTGGACGAGGCACAATCAACCACTGCCTTAATTTTCCCTGGATCAGTTTTAACTCATTTTGCTTAAATAACGTGTCCGAGATAAGTAACTCTCCTTTTGGAAAAACCTGCATTTCTTGGGACTTAACTTTAAGTTGTGCATTTTGTAGCCTCTGGAATATTTAGAAGGTTACTTGATGTTCTTCAATTCCTACTATTATAATGTCATCAAGATACACTAAGCAGGTTTCAGACGATGGTCCACTAATACTGTCTCCATCAGTCTTTCAAATTGTTGCTGGGGCATTACAAAGTCAAGGCCATTATTAATTGCCAAGTCACTTGTCCGGTGGTGAAGGCTGTCTTTTCTCTATCTTCAGGTCGGACCTCAACTCCAGTATCCACTTTTCAAATCCAGTGTCGTAAACCATTGACTTTCATTCAAAGCATCCAGGTGTTGTCTATTCGGTGCAGGGGATACGCTGTTTTCTTCGTAATTTCATTTGTTTCTGTTCCAACACAGAATCGTATTTATCCATCTTTCTTTCAAGCACACAGTGGCGAAGCCCAGGGCTATTGATTCCTCAATTGTCCATTGTCAACTCATTTCTTTAACTAGATGTTCCCTTCTTCTTTTCCTTGCAGAGGCAGACGTCTTTGGTATTGACTTGATTGCTGTGGATGGTCACCTGTATTAATTCTATGTTGTGTCAATTGCATACGGCTTCGACATCAGCGTCACTGATCGAAAATAGAGTCCTGAATTCATTGGAAACTTCCTTACCCCTGCTATTCGTTGTCTTTCATTAAATTTTGAAGATCCTCCAAGGTTGACTGTAGATGTTGTGCTCCAAAAATTCTTCGAAGACGAGCGACGAGTATCACTACTGGTTCATGGTCCAATAACATCTCCTTTTGTCCAGAATCTTGGGCTTTATTGTTTAAATCCAGAACTCTAACGAGAATGACTTGCTTCCAAATCAGCAGTGTGCCGCCAAGTACCTTTCTGGAAACTTGGCTGCAGTCCGTTAGCGGCATATCCTGAACTGCTCAGGAGCTGAGATTCCTTGAGATAAGACATTCTGATTCTGCTGGTATTATAATCTCTTTCACCAATACGGAGCAGCACGATTCTTTAGAATGCTGTACACTGAGCTGAAAACGAGAGAATTTCCCTCCCTCTGTCCATACTCGTTCTTCTCAGACTCTGTGAAGTTGAATTTTTGGAAATCCAGGCCGAGAACACAGGGGATCGGTGATGTGTCAGCTACGTAGTGTCTGATGAAATTTTCTCAGCCACATTCAATGATGCATCTAGTTTCCTCGTATTTCCGTTTTCACCAGTGGCGGTCTTTAAAGAAATGTTAGGAGCCGTGTAGAAATAAGCTGTTCCTTCAATTTTGTGCAAGTCTGTTCTTAAAGAGTGACGTTTGCACGTATCCACCAACATCAAACACTGGATACCACAAATAGATCCTTCCAGTAGAGTCCATTTTTCTTCCCACTCAAGCGAGGGAGACTCTCGGTCCTTCTTCAGGGGCTCTATTCAGAGAAGGCAGCCTTCGCCCCTGCAAGACAGCCATTTGTTGTTTTCCGTGTTCGAAGTAATCGCCACACCTCTGCACGTGCCCCTTCTGTTGCACTTCCAAGGTGACGTTCGGTTTCGCTGAGGAGTGTTCTTCCTTCCAGAAACACTACTGTTTAATAATTTTTCTAGCCTGTTGAAGAAGAATTCAAATTTATCATCTCTTTCTCTACTCGTATGATCTTCCGTCCCCATTGATCTGACGTGTCTGGATGTCTTGGAAACAGTTCCCGTGGCCTCATATTTCATACTATAAGCCAGGGATGATTTCAGATCTTTTGCGTCCATCAATCTGGTTGAATGTTGCGTGTCTTCGTCTCTGATGGCGTACGAAGTACTGAGTGCTAAACTTTCCCGAACATCCAGAGGACCGGAGCGTGGCCAGGTCATTAGTATTTCCACATCGGCAGCCAATTCTTAAGGCTTTCTCCTGGTTTCTGCCTCTTGCTTTCAGTTCAGTTCTATAAAATGTTGTGTCAGGTATATCTCCAAATCTAGATTCCAAAGCTTTCTCGACCGTCGTTAACATTCTGTCAACTTATCAGCTGGAATTCCTGAAGAACATCCGCCGCTGATCCTCGGAAGATGCTACGCTGACTGGCTTTCACAAACTGTCCATCCATTTGTAGAGCTCACAACGTCAAACCGAGTTCTAAAGACTGTCCATGTCTGTCCGTCGAATGTCAGGGTTTGAATGTCGGTCGAGAAGATATGAATTCTGGACTAGCGGAAAATATTTGGCCTTTCCTCGTTCACTTTTCTTCTCTCGAGGTTGCCGATTCTTCTTGAACCGCATTTGACTCCTCGATCTTCCTTGAACTTCGCTCTCAACGTTCTCGATTTTAATTTCACACATTGCACATTCCCTCTTCTATTTTTCCAATGCATCCGTCAACATGAGTCTTCATTTCTTCAATCTTACCTCGGTGTGCTTGGATCTGACTTTTTTATTTCCTCTTGTCCGATCGGCATCTCTTGTTTCTATTCTCCAGCTTCCATTTTCTGCTCCAATCCGGCTTGTCCAGCTTCCATTTTCTTGTTCCAACTGTTTGTCCAGCTTCCATTTTCTGTGTTCCAATCCGGCTTGTGCAACCCTCATTCTTCCCCTGTCCAGCCTTCCATTTTCCGTTCCACCTTCCTGTCCAGCCTTCATCTCTGCCATCATCAGTAAACAGCTTTTGAAATCTGTTTTGTCCATCGATCTGGTCAAAGGTCCGGTCTCTGGCATTCACAGAAAAATAAAAAGATCCCACTCTCTGACACCATGGACAAATTGTCTTGTGGGTGCACGTCATCCAATAAGCAGATTACAAAAAATAAAGCTCTTATTTTAGCAGGGTATTCTTCCAAGGAAAGAAACATAACAAAGTCATTAAAACAACACTTGTAAAAAATTCACAACAGAGCATACATTAAATCTCAACACAGCACTCAAAGGTTTCTATTAATGCTCACTCAGTTGTTGTGGCAGATCAAAATCCAACTAACTCTTTTGGCTTGAGAGCTTGCTCTTATACTTTTCAACAGGAAGTGACTTCATTATGTAGGAAGATCAGTAACTGAAATTCCATGAAACCAGTAGAAATACAGGGATAGTTTGAGGTCCTTCTAGAAAATTCCCTTTGTCGCCAGAGTCGCCAAAATTGTCGCCAAATTTATCGCCAGGTTGCCAAATTTACGCCAAGTCGCTAAGTTGGCCAAGTCTAGCATCTCAGGGAAACGACTTATAGCTTTGTGTCAATATCATATTCTCAACACTAAAATTCTAAAAAATTAATGAAATTAAGGAAACAGTTTAAACTACAAATCTAGTGGTGATCTACTTCGCAATCTATCGTCGCCTCAGAGTCTCAGCTTTGAATGGTTAGGGCGATAGGGTTTTGGGAGCGAGGTGTCGGGTCTGAACTGAGTCTTGTCTGTACCTGTTTTTTGCTATAGTTTGTAATGAATTTGACGCAACAGCTTTGTGGCAAGTTCGACTTGTAGGTGACTAACTCGTTTGTAACAACTTGTTAAGCTTGCACCTCTTGTCGTGTCAAATTTGTTACAAGCTTGCAGATTTTTACCGAGCAAGATTGCTCAGCTAAAATTGCTATATGGGTATGTTATCAAATTTCTAGTGCCTAGGCGTGGGATGATTCAATTTTTTCTGGCACACTGATTCTCGGTGGGATAAGTGCACTGGATTTCGCGATGAGAAAGTGGTCGAGGGGTCGGCGCACATTTTTTAGCTCTAAATTGCTCTCAAAGCTTGTGTCACGCGAAGAGACAGTCGAAACAGCAAGAGTCGGCAGACATGACAGTCGGGGAGAGAGAGTGTACCGAAGAAGCTAGCAACTCCGATTACAGATCGTTTTCCGTGGAAGGCCTACACCCTAGGCTGTGCCGGGGCGCATAAAAACCAATTCCACTATATAGAGCCCCTATAGAATGTTCTTACCAAGTCATTGTGCCGCTAGTGTTTCCCCAGATATCGGTAAAAGTTTCGCAGCAAGTTTGATTTGACTTGTCAGCGGCAAAATTTGACGCGTCAAACTTGAATCAAACTTGTAGCAAGTTCGATGTGACAAATAGCGCCATTCCTTTGGTAAATCAAACTTTGCTGCAATTTTGCAAAACAAGCTTCCCTAAGCAAGATAGCACACAAAAGTATATAATATCTTGTCTCTGCCTTTATAAAAACATCCGATTTTCTAGCATCCTCCTAGACCGTAATTCTTTATTAATCTAAATCGTAATATACTAGAAAAGATAACTTTTTTATAAAAAATTTTCTTGAAACATTTTCCATCTTTTACTAAATATATCACTCTCTTTAAAGAAAAACTATATATCAGCCTTTTTCTTAATCGTTGAAATTTTAACGTTTATAAACAAATAAATCTAAAAAACAGTCAGTGTTTGTTGACAATAATAATCTAGACATATTTTGTCCCATTTTAAAGTAATTACTTTTTGAACTCTAATTCATAATTTATTTTACTAGCAAACGTGTTATTAGCAAAAATCGCTCTCTTGACTTCAAATCATATTCTCAACTCAAAAAATTAATGAAATCCAGAAAAAGTTAAAATAAACGTATACGAATCGAATCGAACGATGATTAGCGAAATCTATCTTCTCCTCTCAGTGTCGACTGGTTTCAATGGGTTAGCGCCTCGCTTACCAGAAATCGGGAGGTGAGTTCTCATCCTGGGTTGTGTTCTCGTATTCTGTTTTGCTTTTAATTGAAGCTTTGCATCGGCAAGTTTGCTGCAAGTTCGTTCATGGTGACTTCTGAGCTTTGTTAACTTGTTGACTGCAAGCTGACCTGTTCATGCAATATGCACTTGCACTCTGCCATGACAAATTTAGGCAACCTAATCATGGCCATGACAAATTCCAGGCAAGCTTTGTTGCAACCAAAATTGCTATCTGGGAGCAATACGTAACTGAACGAAGCAATAACAGCATATCATATTCTCAACACAAAATTAAAAAAAAAATAATGAAATTAAGGAAACAGTTTAAACTAAATCGTATGCGTGATGTGTTTCCGCAATCTATCGTCTCCTCTCAGAGTCTAGCTGGCTGAATGGTTAGGGCGATAGGTTTAGGGAGCGAGGTGTCGCGGGTTCGAATCCGAGTCTGTGTTCGTACTCTGTTTTTGCTATAGTTTGCAATGAATTTGACGGAACAAGCTTGCGGGCAAGTTCGACTTGTGGTGACTAACTCGTTTGCAATAACTTGTTTCAAGCTTGCACTCTTGTCGTGTCAAATTTGTTACAAGCTTGTAGATTTTACCGAGCAAGATTGCTGCAGCCTAAAATTGCTATCTGGGTAGTTATCAAATTTCTAGTGCCTAGGCGTGATGATTCAATTTTTCTGGCACACGATTCTCGAATGGGATAAGCTGCACCGGATTTCGCGATGAGAAAGTGAGTCGAGGGCCGGCGCACATTTTTTAGCTCTAAATTGCTCTAAAGCTTGTGTCACGCCGAAGAGACAGTCGAAAAGCGGCAAGAGCCGGCACATTTGTGACAGTCGGGAGAGAATGTACCAAGAAGCTAGCACCCTCCGTTACAGTCGTTTTCCGTGGAAGGCCTTACACCCTTGGCTGTGCCGGGGCGCATAAAAACCAATTCCACTATAGGAGCCTATGGGAATGTCTTTTACCAAGATCATTGTACCCGCTAGGGTTTCCGTGTTTACTTTGATTGACGCGAAACGTTTCTTCATCGTGTTTTGTAAACCTTCCATCTTTATTTACAATTAACAACAAATTAATTTCAACTTTAATTTTTATTGTAATTGGATTGTGTGTTTACATCCTTATAACAGATTACATCTCTCGGTCGTCATCGAAATAGAAAAACTTTACAAATCATTTCTCGCCAAAAAAGCGAAATATCGCCAAGTATTGGCATCGAAAACACTCTCCATAGGCGTCTATAGTGGGATTGGTTTTTATGCTGCCTGGGCGGATTGTAAATAAAAAAAAATACAGTTGAATAAATAGAAGTTTAGATTCAGAGTTGAGTTTAATCACATCCTGAGTTTTTATGAATTAATTGGATAATGATGAGAAACACCATTTTTGCGCCAATGTAAAGCAGTAGGCTCGGACCAACTTCATCAATGCGCTCTCCTCTTTGAATTCAAACGGGTCTATTCTGGTTCCCCGGTTGGGTTGGGAGACGTCACTTTTTCCGCACGTTAACAACGCGAAAAGTGACGTCACCTTTCTCAAGGCCTATAGACCCGTTAAGCTGGTGCTTTTTGCTGTTTTTTGATATTAAATATTCTAAAAACTATCCTCGGATTACTTTCCTTCCAAATGTACTAGTATTTATGTGTTCACAAATCTGAAGCAAGAAATTAAATCGATTACTGTGAGTTATCTGTACCATATTGGAGATTATAATCTTCCAACTAATTACTATGAAGATGAGGTGAAGGTAACTAGTTTTTAAAGAAAAACGAAAATAAATCCTTCTTACTTTGCCGGCATCTCTTTTACACCGTAACTGTGATTGTGTGTGTTTGTTGTGGTGTGTGGTCGTGTGTCAATGACTCTTTTATACCGATATCGTGTTCTTTCATTTTTTAAATGTATGTAGAAACTTATTAATTTTTATAAAATGAAGACAGTTTTGATGGTCGCAGAAAAGCCATCTTTGGCACAGTCTTTGGCTAAAATTCTGGCCAGAGGTAGTATAAGGCAAAGGAAAGGGCTGAGTTCAGCTTGTGCTGTGTACGAGTATGAAGATTACTTTTTAAATCAACCGGCAAGATTCAAATTCACTAGTGTTTGTGGGCATGTCATGTCTTTAGATTTCACTCCTAAATATAATAACTGGGATAAAGTGGATCCAGTAAGTAACTTTTCCAAAATGTGTGTAAGAATAGGAAATTGAATTTTTGAATTGTTGATCCTGATAATTTTGTGCTCGAACATTGAACAATATAATCCGATCTTTTGACTCTTGGATAGACTTCAACTTATGTGCTGCGAAGAGAGTGATATTTCTTTATTAAGTTTTATGTGATATGTTTGTGTAGCTCTTAGATTTTAAGAAGTTTGTAGGAAGGTAATTTAGTCATTGGTGCTTACGAAAAAGACAGGTTCTAAAATTTAGGTTGTATTTTTTATAGTTTTTGTTTATATCCACCATAAACTCCATAGTCTTTTGAATGAATGCAATTTTTGCAGAAATAATTCTCAAACACAAAATTGTTACATTTTTAGTAGGCGGAATTTACTATTTTTGGATCGGTTCTTTTCCATTTTATTGCATGTATTTTTCAAACAGAATCAATAAACTGCAAGAATGAAAAATATTCGAATTTCTTTACCATATCAGGGTTCCCACTGTCCTTGAAAACTCCTTGAATTTTATTTGCCTTACTCAAGACCCTGGTAAAGTCCTTGAAATATAAGCAAATTAACCATCCAATAATTTTTGGGACAGAAGAGAAAATCAGTTTGTTACTTGGTTTTGCTTTGAGAATCCCATCACCAGAATAAGAGTGTTTGTATGGGAATGCTGTCAAGCATTGGTGAATCTAGGATTCGGGTCTAGGGGGGGGCTGAGGGCATAAAAATTTTGTATCGTTGTGACGAATGTCAAACCTCGAGGCTAAAGTAAACCGAAACTATTTAACTTTATAGACTTTACTTGCCTGACAAAAAGAATCATAAAGAACAATACAGTACTTTCGATAATTAAATAAAATGAAATAACTAGCCAAAAAGTGTCTTTGACCGCGTCAAAACTACAAATGCAAGGGAATGACTACAAAAGTAGGAAAATGTTTGAGCCTGTATAGCCAGAAAGCAATGTACGTTTTTATTATTTTTTTAAAAGTAGGAAATTAAGAAAAAACAGTTGTAATTATTTTAATTAAAATAAAAAATTCTGGCTTGGCTCTAGGGGGGGGACTGTAGCTCGATAGCCCCCCCGGATTCGCCACTGCTGTCGATCATCAATCTTTTCTCCCTTTGTATATTCAAAGGCAGCTGAATTTGACAATAGAGTGAAAACTACAGACAGTATTTCTCCGTCGGGTGAAACAGTCCTGCAATTATCCTAATGTATTTTGCAAGTAACTGATATATTTGAAAAGAATTTTAGGTACTTTTCCGTTAGCCGGTCGCAAGTGAAAAATCGCCAAATAATGTAGAATTCCGCCAAATTTCTTACATCCATTCTCTTGGCGACTTGGCTCGCGTTTGGTTCACAATTGGCGACATTTGCGCCGGGCTAATGGAAAATTGCTTCGCTTGGCGACTTGGCTCGCGTTTGGTTCACAGTTGGCGAGATTTGTGCCTGGCTAATGGAAAAGTACCGAATTTTACTTTAAATACCAATAACTGATTTTCTCTGCAATGAAATCTGTTTTCAAAATGTATGTTGTTTCATTTCATAGATCCAGGGAAGTCTGTGTTTATGTGAACACAACTCAAAAACTTAAATAGATAAACGTATACAGATTTTTATCATTAGAATTGTAGATGCGTATCGAATTTTTTATTTTAGAAATGCAAATGATTAATTTGATTAAATTTACATTTTTATGTCTAATATACAAGGATGAGTTTCTTCCGCTTTTTGGTGGATTTCTGCTTTTTTGTTATTTTGGGGAAATTTTGCTTTAAAAAAAAAATCTGTTTTTTTTCCCCCACTGCAAAAATTTGCATTTTCTTCCGAAAATTCCGCTTTTGCACAAAGAAAAGAAACCTTTCTATCTTCCATTTTTGAAAGAAAATTCTGGTAATAGTTAATAATAGTTAAATATTCTTTTTCTTATACATACTTAATTCTAAATAATTAAGTTATTAATTATTATAGTGCAATATTTTCATTATGTTGCATGTTCTGATGTTTTTTTATTTAATAATAGTTAAATATTCTTTTTCTTATTTATACGTACTTAATTCTAAATAATTAAGTTATTAATTATTATAATGCAATATTTTCATCATGTTGCATGTTCTGATGTTTTACTTCTTAAAACATCCTTCGCGTATATATAATTAATGGTACAAATTTTTTGCTCGCATATGATTTCAGTCTTTTTGCTTTTTTGCCAATCTCATCCCTGAATATATATAATTTTATGGTCCTTGAATTTTCTTTAAAAGTTCTTTAAAAATTCTTGAATTTTTTCTTTAATAAGAGTGGGAACTCTGTTTATGTATTGCAAGTGATTACTCCTACGAATCTGCTTTTCAAGCAGTGATGGTAGAATTTTGACTTTTAGGGCAGAGGATTGTTGGATTGAAACCCAATTATTTTGAAGAATAATCTTTTAAGTCAACTGTTACTAAATAATAAAAAGATAAATCTTTTTGGGTTAAACATCATCATGCTAGTGTGGTGTGGAAGTTTAGAGAGTGAAGTGCCAGTTCAGGTGTCATCCGGTTGTGCTTGAAAAATGTGAGATCCAACCTAAAATAGTCTTTTGCTAGTTTTAAATTGGAACATTTATTATTGAACTATATTGTAAGCTGCTTTTTTTATTCTATTTCATGCCTGATGGTATTAGATATTTTATTAGCTTTTATTTTGTACAGAAATGTACTATCAATTACTTTATTTTTTGTTGAAAAGCACTTTAATATGAAAAATTATTTTTGATATTGTTAATTGCTGTTGTGTGATTGATTGAATTATAAGGCATTAACCCTTAAATGCCGAATTTTCTAAAAATGTGTTTAAAATGTTTTTTGACTTTCATTTCTTGAATAAAACATTGTAAAAATAGTTAAAACAAAATTCTATTTTGCTTACATTTATTAACTTGTTTAAGAATTGAAGACAATATTTTCTACTTTCAAAATATGTACTTTTGTAAACATGTACTCATGTATAACTTAAGATAAAGTTGTTTGGCAAAATATTATTAGTTATGAGGAAAATATACTTTTTAAGCATCGGTATTCAAAATAAAATGTATTTAATTGTCATAGGCGGAATTGTTCTCTGCTCCCACTGAAAAACGAGAAGCCAATCCTAAACTTCAAATTCCGAAGTTCCTACATTCAGAAGTAAGTTCAAAATCTTATAAAAGTAATCCAGAAATTATGTTAATGTATTTATTATGTGATGCATGTATTTAAATTTTGTCATCTCTCATAGGCTCGAAATTGTGACTATTTGGTGTTGTGGCTTGATTGTGATAAAGAAGGAGAAAATATTTGTTTTGAAGTCATAAATTCTGTCAGAGATGCCATGAAACCTTCCCAAAACAGACATGAACAGGTGAATGTTGAATGGAGACATCTACATATTACATCTTATGCATAACTGTTATATTACTTTTGAATTTTTTTTATAAAGTTAGTTTGATACTTGATGCATTTTTATGCTAAGAATGCTGTGCTTCTTCATTAATATGTTATGCATGATTTAGAAAGCAAATGGTAATATGATGGGAAACAAAATATTGGATTTTTTTTTTGTAAAGTTAGTTTGATACTTGATGCATTTTTATGCTAAGAATGCTGTACTTCTTTATTAATATGTTATGCATGATTTTGAAAGCAAATGGTAATAGGATGCGAAAAAATTATTTAGTGTTTCTTTTAATGTTGTTATGCACAAAGAAATTCATTTGTGTATTCTGTATCATGCAAAAATTTCATTACTGTGTGCTGCCTTTTTTTTGTTAATATTCATTGCAAAAAGCACCAAAAGACAATTAAAAATTTGTTACACTAAAAGACTAACTTTTGATATAACTGTTGCAAATTAATCTCATGCAACTGTTATGGTTAAAAAAAAGAAAAGAAACAATTGAATATTTCATTAAAATGAATTTGCACTGAATACAGGTCAATCCATCTATCACCAAATCTGGGCCCTTTTACTTCAGAAGTTGCATAACATTCCCTACATATCTGGTAAAAAAGATAACTGATGTGACTCTAAACACTTTCAACAAGAACAGAGGAGGTTCCCAACCTGTGGTACATGTACTCATGGGGGTACACGAAGGACTAGTTGGGGGTACGTGAAATCAAAGTTGGTAATGGCAAAAACAAGAAAACACAAGCAATTAAAAAATTTACATAATTTTGTTTCCTGAAGTTAAATACTTGTTATTTAATAACTATACCACTTGAAAATTTAATGTACTTTTCCGTTAGCCGGGCACAAATGTCGCCAATTGTGAACCAAATGCAAGCCAAATCACCAAGCGAAGCGATTTTCCATCAACTGGGTGCAAATATCGACAATTGTGAACAGCCAAGTCGCCAAGAGTGACGCGATTTTCCGTTAGCCGGGTGCAAATGTCGCCAGTTGTGAACAGCCAAGAGCGAAGTGACTTTCTGTTAGCAGGGTGCAAATGTCGCCAATTGTGAACAGCCAAGTCACCAAGAGCGAAGCGATTTTCTGTTAGCCGGGCGCAAATGTCGCCAATTGTGAACCAAACGCAAGCAAATCGCCAAGAGAATGGTTGTAAGAAATTTGGCGGAATTCTACATTATTTGGCGATTCTTCGCCTGCGCCCGGCTAATGGAAAAGTACCAAATTTAATTATTACAGAGTATAATTTTTAGCCATCCTTATAAGTAAAGACGAAATTATTACAATACTGATTCCATTTGTTTTGGCGTTGAACTAATATTATTGTAAACATGCAATAAGATGTAAAATAAAAAATAAGTTCAGCAAATATTATTAATTCGAGTCAGTCAACTCTTAAGTTAAACTAAACCCTTCTATTGATAAAAACTTTCTTGCATAGTTGGATGATTGGTGGTGGTGGAAGATACGAAAGTTGGGGGTATGCGAAAATATAAAGAATTAATCAAGGGGGATGCGAGGGAATAAAGGTTGGGAACCTCTGAACTAGAACAATAAAGTAATTATCCATTTTTTATAGTACACGAAACAGAACTTAATATAAAATCACATCTGTTGCTGTATAGTTAAAAACAAACAGTGTGAAACAGTTAAAATAATGAGTCCAAGAGGAATCAGTTTTGTCCAATGTGTATCACCTTAAATTTATTAAAAGTGAAATGCTTTTATACCGGGATGGCCTTTGTAACTTTTTTTTGTTCTTTTTCAGATCATATTCCGTGCTCGTTTCAGTGCTATTACCGAGAAGGACATCAAGCAGGCCATGAAGCAGCTCGTTGAGCCGAATGAGAACGAATCGTTATCTGTGGACGCACGTCAAGAGCTAGATCTGAGGATAGGCTGTGCCTTTACCAGATTCCAAACAAAATTTTTTCAGGTTGTAGTTTTTTTACTTTGAATTTCCTTGCACATTGATGCAGAATTCGGTACTTGCGTATTAACGCCACTGCAGCTACAGATTTGGCGGTTTTTAAGTGCCTCCAATTTGGTGGTTTTTGTACTTACATAGTAACGGCAACGCAGCTACAGATTTGGCAGTTTTTAAGTGCCGCCAATTTGGTGGTTTTTGTATTTGCGTATTAATGCCAACGCAGCTACAGATTTGGCGGTTTTTAAATGCTGCCAATTTGGCGGTTTTTGTACTTATGTATTAACGCCACCGCAGCTACAGACTTGGCAGTTTTTAAGTGCCGCCAATCTCTTCATTGGCGGCACCGCCAATCTGTAGCTGCGGTGGCGTTAATATGTAAGTACCCAGAATTCTTTACTGTTATAATATTTAATGTAAAAGAGTTTTTTTGAAACTGAAATTACAGTTCTCCTTTAGCTTGCTCTTCTAGTATTTATGTAAATAAGTATTATTAATACCTTTAGGCAATATTCTGTTTAATCTTAAGGCGAAAAAAGTGTTTATATATATGATGACAGTTATGAGTCTGTACTATTTACCTTGTTTTTCTGTTTATTTAGATTTTGTGAACTTGGCTTAAATATTGGAAGTTCACAAATAATCTGTTATATAGATATATTAATACATAAACAATGATTGGAATTCACATAAACAATATTGGAAGTTCACAAATAATCTGTTATATAGATATATTAATACATAAACAATGACTTTGGTTTTAAAATGATATATGCATAGTTAAGTGTTGCGTCTAAGAAATTTGTATTCCTCGTCTCGTAATATAGTTGGAAGCAACAAAAATATCTTATTTGCATAGTAAAATATTTACATTATAAATGAGTTAAATTCATTTTAAAAGAGAGTAATATTTGAATGAAATCTTTCTTTATTGATGTTTAGTTATCACATCATACCTTTTATTAAAATAGTAATGCAATTTATTTTTTGAGTATAGCTTATGATGATTTTATGACTTTTTAAATCCATTTGATCTGCTTCTAAACAACCAGTTTCAAAAATAGAGCAAATAGTTGGACCACAAAATCCAAAGATGAATTTTGGTGACTTGGTTTTGAAATATATCATAATGTCATCATCTGTCTGATAATTTTAAATGTTAAATCTTGGCGTTATAATCATCATCATTATCAAGTTGGAATTTGACTAACTTTTACTATCAGTAATTTGCTTTTGCACAGTTTTGATCAGCTGTGAACTTGATTGAATCTTCTTGATTGTATTTATTCATCTTAATATTGATAAAACTGTAGTCTATGGTGCGGCCTAGTTTTGCGCCATTTTTTCTTTGTCCCACTCCGAGTGACGTCACCAACTTTTGTTTTGCATGCACAGTTGTCTTTCTATTGGTCTCTTGTGCACGCGATGCCTGTGGCATCTTGTTGGAATTTATATTATGCTGAAATGGTGGATCAGCAGTTGCTGTAAGACGATAATCCATTTTTATAAAAATAACTTTTATTTCTTGTTAGAAATAAACTTAAAAATGATAAAAACAAACATTCCTCTCCACATGTTTACATCCATAATCCATCATGCTAACCAGTGCAGCAACACAATTACATAGCAACTTACTAAAAGAATCTAACGTACCATCTTGTATAGTCAGATAGAACATGTGCCAAAACCTGATTGGCTGTGATGTCGTAGGAAATGTACACGCCCATACCATTACATCGCTAACATAAACAAACAAGATCAATACCAAGCCAACCTTTCAAATGTAAACAAATATTTAGACAATTTTTAGATCATGAAAAACAGCAAATAAACTAACACATCTGAAATAGGTACCGGGCAAATTTTTTAAACTTAAATAAAACATCAGCAGCTTCGCTTTCAGCAAAGCGGGAACCTAGTAGCTACGCTTGTTCATTGAATGTTAGGAATCTACGTTTTTTAAAATTCCAGAAGGATCCAAATTGAGTTCTCACCTCAAAACATTCCTTCGTCAAAAAGTCAACGAGAGTGAGGACTTTTAAGCCATGGATGTCAAATGAAAGACTCGAAAAAGATCAAAGGAAACAAACTGAAACAGGTTCCTTCTTCAAAACGTCAACACGAGCGAAGAATCCATCCATCTAGAAAAATCCGTTGGGAAATGATCATAATTTTCAGAATTCAAAGCAAATTTGACCAATAAAATCAAAGAAAGTGAAGAGGAGACCAATTAAAACAAGGCATAAGAATCAACGATGCGCAAGAGACCAATAAAAAGATCTCTAGGCATTCCAAAACAAATCAGTGTCTCGGTTGAGGAGTGCATCTCTTGGCGACTAACAGTTGGCGAAACAAAGTGGCAGGAAGCAAAACCTCACCATACTCTACAGTTTAACCTTAATATTTTTTCCTTATGTGTTTCCTAACGCACTATTTTCTGTTCTTCCAGAATAAATACGGTAACTTAGATAGTGCCTTAATTTCTTATGGTCCCTGCCAAACTCCCACGTTAGGATTCTGTGTTGAAAGGCACGACAGAATAGCTTCCTTCAAACCTGAGCCTTATTATGTACTGTCTGTTAAAGTAAGAAAATGTTTCTGCTTTATTTTGTTACAGTGATTTTAATAATAAATTTGTAAACAATATTCTTTACCAGATGTCTTAAAAATATAAATATCAATACATTTTAATTGGTGCATTTTGCTTCATTTGAGTACTGTTAACCTTGTAACATTAAAATATCAATGTGCTTGTCTTTGTAAAATCATGAAAAAGTTATGTGAATTTAATTTTTGAAATTCAAGGTATCAGTTTTATATTGATATTATGGTACTTTTCCGTTAGCCGGGCGCAAATGTCGCCAAGTGAACCAAACGCAAGCCAAGTCACCAAGCGAAGCGATTTTCTGTTAGCCGGGCGCAAATGTCACCAATTGTGAACCAAACGCAAGCCAAGTCGCCAAGAGAATGGTTGTAAGAAATTTGGCGGAATTCTACATTATTTGGCGATTTTTCGCTTGCGCCCAGCTAACAGAAAAGTACCGATATTATACTTTATTATATATACATTATTATACACTATTTCCAGTTTCATTCTGAGAAAGGAATTTTTGATTGAAAGTATGCAGACAGTGTTTTAAAAGTGTCCTTTCAGGTTACTACTGCCAGCCAGAAAACTTTGACTCTGGATTGGGATCGTATCAGGATATTTGATAATGAAGTGGCAAATGTTTATTACCAGATGGTTAAGCAGAAAACAGAAGCAATGTAAGTTTAGGTCTTTTTACAATGTCTTATGTATTTGAAGATTGGATTTAAAAATTGTATTCTGGAATATAAACATTCTCTTTCTAAATTGAAACCTGTTTTGAACTGACAGTTATTTAGTGAACTGTTTGTATGTATTTATTTTCTTAACTTGAATTTCTGAAGGATTTTTTAATTTAAGAGGCATTCTAAATTTTAATGAAATGTAAAATAAGGAACACTAAATATATAGTAAGTCAGTGATTCTTATTTTAACTTGAAGCCATGGCGTACAAAATATAAGTCCTGCAAATCTTGTGTTGTTTGCGTGTTGAGGCTTTATGTAACTAGGCAGCTTTTTAACACAAATAACATTTATTGACGCACACACAACAACGACCGGTTACAAGCATTCGATTCTCAACATAAACACAAACCGCGCTACAGTTACAGCTAAGCGCGCGGTTCACAGGCTTTGCTTATAGCACAAATCTGATAGATTCTGTTTTTTAAATAAGCATGTTGTTTACATTTCATTAAAAGAGAGTTATTATGAATATGTTTTATAAAAAAAAAATAAGTTTTACAATAATTTTTCATTTAATGATGCAGTGAAATAGTTGGAATTCTATAAATCGAGCTAACAGTGGGGAAAGAAAGATGGATTTGCAGGTATTTTGATTTGCAATGAACATCTTCGTTCTGGAGAAGTATTTTCGAACGTAGACAGTTTTTTAAATTATGAAAGAACATGCAATTATCTCTGCTTATTTTAGAAAAATGTAATTTTAAATTGATTAAATATATATGAAATGCAAAATTTGGTTTAAATTTTCATATTTTGTGACAAAGAATTTAATTATATACCACACACAGAGAATTTGTATTTTTCTCGGCTCATTTTTCCATTGTTGCTGAATGAAAGGTGTTTTCCCATCTTTTTGATGTTTGCTTATTTGATGAAAATAAATCAATAGATAGCTGAAAAGGATAATTTTTATGAATTCTAGCCGATACTAATGAATAAACATACTTTTTTTGTAGAATACATGAGATCTGATGCTGTGCATGAATAAAATGTCCTGAAAATGTTTTGATAAGTGTTGGAAACTATAGCATTCCATTCTCATGCACCATTTCACAGCATCTTGCAGTGTTGTTATGTTCCAAGACTGCCTTGCAAGTACTATCATGAATGAAGTTGTGAAAATTATTTTTTAAGAAACAAGTTATTACTTTCTCGTATACGAAGTCTACAAAGAGAAAGTATTGTAATCGTCAAAAAATTCGAACTCCAGATTTTGACGAATCTCCACGTTTTAGACCTCCCCGAGTCCGAAAAACACAATTTTGAAATTATGCCTGTCTGTGAACACGATAACTCGAAAACTATTAGAGCTACGGGGATGAAATTTGGTATGTGATCTTTACACAGAATTTTTAGGTTTCTATCAAATTTTGGACAAAGTCCGTCAACGGGAAGTCTGGCTGTCTGTATGTTCGAGTTCATGCGAACACTGTAACTCAAAAACTTGAAAAGCCAGATGAATAAAATTTGGTACACAGTTTTATCGTCATGAATGTAGGTCCGTATAAAAGTTTGGGCCAAATCCGACAACTGGTTGACTGTCTGTCGGTCTGTATAATCGCATACTTGTTAAGCATGTGTACTTAGCAATCTCTGGTACCAAGCGGAAGGATTACGTCACTTTGTCCTTGAGACGGAGTTTGTGATAGATATGTTTTATCTCCCGTTTTGTTTTCGCTCGCTCGTATAATAGCGGGTCTTGCTGGAGTGTGATGGAAAATAAATATTGCCAAGTTTTAATACATAGGCATCTCTTTTAATATGATTCTTCACATAAATATTTTACAATCACTATAATCTGCAATGAAAAACCTTCTGATATTCGTTGCATTCTGGATTACGGTAGGTTCGATTTTTTTTATCCATGCAAGGGGAGGGGAAATGACAAATTTTTGAGCAGTATACGAGAAAGTTTAGGGGAGGCCACTCCCACTGGTTTTTCTTTGGACATTTCTTAATGTTTTATAACTAGGGATAGCAGTTATTGAAAAATAACCGGTTTTTGGTTGTTCATTTTTTTTCACCTCCGGTTCAACCTGGCGGTTATAATCACTCAAAATAACCAGTTTTTTAATAAAGAAAAAAAAAAACAAACACCATTTGTACACAAAATTTTGTATTAACATTGCTTTTACAGGAAATCGATCCATTGGCCAATATTTATCTGTTCATAAAGACTCTTTCAGTAGTCCGCCAACCAGCAGACTCCTCAAGAAAGCAGTTGTCGTTGATTGGCCTAAGAAGATGAAATTCAGTTTCATAACTTGGTAAATTTTAGTCCGATCGAGCCTATATTCCGAACCTGCTTTTTCACCTAGTTATTGGATTTAAATAAAATAACCGGTTATAACTGGGACAAAAAATAACCAAAAAACCAGTTAACTGAAACAACAACAACAACAAAAAACAGTTTTCGGTTAAAACCAGTAGGCTTTTTCCATCTCTATTTATAACCCTAGAAACACAATCTGAATATTAAACATTAAAATTTTAATTTTAAATTTGAGTTTTTTCATCATATATGTTTTCATAGAGTGTTCATTCATATTATGGGAAGAGTCAGTATTTAACTAAAGTGTACACAACATCTGAGAAGTAATTTGCATACACTTTGATTAATGATATCAAATATCTTTCAGCGTCACCAACGTCACCAAAAAAGAGAAAGCGAAGCAGCGACCCCTGGCCTTGAATACTGTCGAGCTGATGCGAGTCGCCAGCTCGGGCTTAAACATGGGCCCCCATCATGCCATGTCCTTAGCCGAGAAACTTTACACTCAAGGATACATCAGCTACCCGAGAACAGAAACAACTTCTTACCCGGAGAATTTCGACATTAGGTGCATTTTTATTTTATTATTTTGTCTTGGTCATTCTTTTATATATATATAACGTATCCGTGGTTGTAGTCATTGAAAATAAACAGGCCGAGCGAATAACTACCTCTTATTTTATTATCAATAGGAGAGTGGTGGATATACGTGCATCTCCGTTTAGGTTACAAGCGAGAGTGAACAGCAAAATCCCTGCATTCTCTCGGATAAGGGAATAACATATTGACACGTGATCATAGCGAAGGGAATATTGGGTATTTTTAATAAGTTACGTAGGCGTTTCAGGGAAAAAGTCTGGTGCCAAAGAGAAGCCGTCATGATTTTCTGTGGGCACGTGAAAGCGATTAAATATTCTTTTAGTAATAAATATGCCAAAATGAGAGATTTAATATACCTCCAGAGCGGGAAAAGAACGAAACTGGAGTTTTAGAAAAGTGATTTTGGAATACATTAAGATTTTAAAATGTATAATATTAGAATTTGGAATAAAATTAAGTGAGATTATTACATACATACATATATATATATATATATATAATTAATTTCAAATTTTTCCAAATTTAAAATAACTCCTTTTAACGCCAGTTATTTTTACCTCATTTAATGAATTATTTCTACTTCAATCCTATGATAAAAGCACTTCTACTTTAACTTAGACTCGCAAGAGTCGCATTGTTTCTAGAACCTCAAATTCGAGATATTTCCCTTTTCAGTACTATAAAAACTTGCCGTGTCTCTGTAACGCTATCTTTTTCAATCATGTAACGCACTAGGCAACATACGCCATTTTAGGTGTAATTCTTTACTCCTGGCCATGGCTTTAATATTTCAATAATCTTTTAAAAATCTTTATCATGGAGTACTCTACAATTAATATAATTATGCCTCACTTCTGAAATAAACTGACTTGGACGTAAACAAATGCATCTTCTGTGAATTTGAATAAACACAATATCAGTTAAAATGATCTTTCATATACAGTGGAATCTCCCTATAACGAAATCGCTTGGTTCCAGTTGGAAAATTTGCTATAGAGAAAATTTCGTTATACAAAGATTAGAGATTTTTGCAGTTATTTAAGTAAATGTAACAAATCTTTTAGTATGTGCGATAAGTTCAAATGTTTTAAATTATGATTTTCAATTAAAAATGAAGTAATATTTATTCTGAATTTGTCAAAATTACACTAATTTTTGTTGTATAAACAAAATGCTCAAAAGTGAAGACAATTCACCAATTTAGAGAATAATATGTACTAGTACGGATAAACATAAAATGCGTATTGTCACATCCATTTGCTGTTTCCATCCCCACTCCACCCCGATTCTTGGAATCTTGACCCGTAGAAATGTTGCTCCCTCTGTAGAAACCCATGTCCCCACAACTGCATTACCCTTCACATAGCATTCTATTGTTATGTGTTATCGCTGGAATGAACAATGCGAGTGGTTCCAGAAACAGGCACGTGTGAGCAATTTGTTTGCGCAGAAATTAGCAACTTTCTTTAAAAATGACAAAAATCGAAAAGATAAAGGTCTGAAAAAACTCATTATAGGGAGATAACCACTTCGTTATATGGAGAATATTTTGAATGTTATTTAACATTGCGATTAAAAATTTCTTTATAGGGAAAAGTTTGCTGTAGGGAGACTTCGTTGTAGGGAGACTACTGTATATGCAATGATTAAAAAGTTTCCTAGTCTTAAAAACACTTCTTAACTTTTAATTCATAAAATTATTTCTACTTAAACTCTAGTATAAAAGTAAGTGCCACTTTAACCGGAAGAAGTCCGGATTTGACCTGCTGTAGAATTCAGGACTTCCCCTTTTCGAAACTACTATAAAAGCTCGCTGCGATATTGCAACTTCCTTTTTCATAATATAATTTTTCTCTAGCAGGACACTCGCTCGGGCGCAGGATTTTCCGTCACGGCCATGAAGGAATTTATAGTTATTCAATCACTAGTAATCTCTTCACCTGATTTGACCTAAACATGTCTGAAGTTAAAATAAACTGTTATTCATTCTACAAGCCTGCATCTTCATTGGATATGTCAGTTTCTCATCATCAATTGAAATAACCTTACATATATATGTAATAATCTCACTTAATTTTATTCCAAATTCTAATATTATATATTTTAAAATCTTAACGTATTCCAAAATCACTTTTCTAAAACTCCAGTTTCGTTCTTTTCCCATGCTGGAGGTATATTAAATCTCTCATTTTGGTATATTTATTACTAAAAGAATATTTAATCGCTTTCACGTGCCCACAGAAAATCACGACGGCATCTCTTTGGCACCAGACTTTTCCCCTAAAACGCCTACTTAACTTATTAAAAATACCCCAATATTCCCTTCACTTTGATCAGATGTCTATCTGTTCAATCCCTATCTGAGAAAAAGCAGGGATCTTCTGTTCTCTTTTGGCTTAAAAACTTCAACTGAAATGTACGTACATTCCGTCACTCTCCGATAATAAAAAGAAATTTAGAATTCAGCTCAGCCTGTTTAATCATTTAACGACTGCAACAGCGAATACATTTCATATATTTGTATTTTGTGTTGTGACTAGAATATTCCTCTTTTTTTCAGAGGCATCTTGCAGCTCCAGAGTAAGAGCTCTGAATGGGGAAAAGACGTCCAGGAATTGCTGTCTGGAACGATGACTCGACCCAGGTGTTTATTCCTTTGATTTCCTTAACAGATATTTGAACTCTATTGCATTTTGACACTTTTAGGTATAATGTTAAAATTATATATTAAAAATGTTTTATTTATTTATAAGAAAGACATATAAATGTTTTATTTTATTAAGTTTAATATATTATATTATAATAATATATAATTTTATTTATAAATTTTATTTATAACATATTTTATTAATATATATATATTTATTAATTATGTAATATGTTATTAAATTTTAATTTAATATGTTATTTATTTTTTATTTATCAGAGATATTTAAAATCTATTTCATTTTAACACTTTTAGGTGTAATGTTAAAACTATATATATTAAAAATGTTTTAAATCGTAGCTTAACAAGCAGCACCTATCTCAATTTTCTTTTTTCTATCTCAATTTTTTCAATGATTTTTTGGGCTTGTGCTTGAGCATGTTTGCAGCCAGTGATGCATTCTATCTAGTAATGTGCACATATTAAACTTCTTTTTAATTTTGAACATGCAGGGATGAGATTTTTCTGCTTTTTTTCGGATTTCCGCTTTTTTTATTTTCTTGAAATGAAAAATTTCCGCTTTTTCTTTTTTCCCGGAAAAAAATCCGTTTTCCCCTCCTTTTTTTTTTTCTTACAATGATCTTGGAATCAGTGTTCTTAAAAAAAAAAAAAAGAGATATCTGCGCCTCCTTTGGCAAGAAATGCTAAGAAAAAAGACCTTTGTGATTGAAAATTCTTTTTTTTTCAAAATAATCTGAATTTTAAAGAGAAAAATTTGTTGAAACCAAGTAGACTGTAACTAATTGCTTAGTGTCATAAATTTTTAAAAAAAATTTCATTTACATTCAAAATCTTATTTTTGAAAGTATGTTTTTTTTTTCTCCATTTTTTACTATTATTCTAGCTACAAATTAGTCGACTAAATAACAGTTGTAAGTATGATTAGTATTTCATTGTTAATTTGGTATTGCTTTTTTCTCATATGTAATTTTTAAGTGTCCTTTATTTTTTTGATTTGCTGATTTTAGCCCTGCATGTAATTAAACAATTATCCACTCACAAACATATATATATTTGTATATAATAATTTATCACACTTAAATTACTTAAAACATATATAACGCGTAAAATTGTCAGATTTCTATTTTCAGCTTTTTTTGGTTTTTTTTCCAATCTCATCCCTGAATTTTGATCATGACCAAGGGATCAATATATTTGTCATTTTAAGATATAATAATAACACTGAATTATGACAATATTATGTAGAATCTAATATATTCAGCACTAATCAGTCTTCATAAATCCAAGTGAATAATAGTTTATTGAAGAGTGTTTTTTATATCCGTTATTTGAAAATTTAATTGTAAGTTATAAGATTGAAAAATGTATATAAATGAGTAGGAAAATTATAAATAATTAGGTGAAATATTGTTTCTAAGAATTTGATAAAGATCTTGTTACATTTTTTGAAAGATTTTATATAGTTTCTAGCATTTTTAACTTATGCTATATCAGTTATTTAACTGATAAAGGGATTTTAATACATAAAGGACTTTGAATTATTTAAGAAAGATTTTACTAATATGTCTTTTCAGTCATGTTTCTAGCCATTCAAATGTTAAAATTTCAAAACTTCTCGTCATTTGTAATATCCCTTATTATTGCAGGGGTAAATGTTTTTAAGTGAACTAAATATTGACTAATCACAGAGGGCAATTTAACTTATAGTTTAAACAAATTGATATTTATGAGCCCTATTTCCAGAAGATTATGCAAACATTTCACCTTATAATTATTGGAGTTTGATTGTGATAATAGGTTTACAATGCTTATATGAAGAGAGCAATTATTCGTAGTGTTGCAAATAATTTTTGGAAGTATATTGTATAAATAGGAAACTTATAAAGCATCAGAAACATATAAAAAATCTAGGCATGCAATCTTTTACAAGATTTTTAATTAAAAAAGTGTTTGTAACAACCTTTATTTGATATAAAAATGTGTTTTGAGTACACTACTGCTGGTATACGTGTATAATTTTATCATATGGCTAATTTATCTTGAAAGATAACTGCTTTTTCCCTTATTAATAATTTATTTTGAACTGATATACCCTGCTCATGTGGTATGATCTAGTATTAATTGTAGGGATGTAACGAATAGTGATTTGGCTGAATACCAGACTTTAAAAAAAAATTCACTTTTGATTGTAAATGAAATGTTTTCAAATGTTAAATGAAAAAAATTAATATTAAATGAAGTTGATTTTTTATTATTTGTATATTAAAAAAAATATTAATACCTTTATCTATATTTGCAATATTTTAAATGTCGTAATTCCAATAATAAGAAATGAGAAACGCTCATCATTTTGGGTTTGCTTCAAAGAAATAGAAGAGAACATGACAATGACAAACACAAGAAAAGTGAATGGATGTATTAAAATTATTAGAAGTAAATTCCTATTTTGTTAAAGAACTTCTTATAGGTAAGATGGAGTGTCAATTGGTGGGAAAAAATGTGGAAAAATTTGTAAGGTTTGCAAATTTAGCAAGAAAACATCTTTCAGCACCTCCAAGCATTATGTAGTGGCCATTTGTTTTCTGAAGCTGGTAATATATATGAAACAGACTTCTATCGACATTATTAAACATACTTATGTACTATGCAACTTAAAATTGGATGAATTTTAGATTTTTTTTAATAATAATAAATTTACCGTAATATAATTCTTCAATATTCTTTGTAAATCTGTATTTAAAAGCACATTTTAAAGAAGTTATTATCTTGAATATATTTGGCCAAATATCTGCTTAGTATTCGGCAAAAGAGCCGAATGCCAAATAGTTGCCGAATATTCGTTACATTCCTAATTAATTGTTATTATTTTGTATCGTTCTAATCTGGATTGGAAATAATTTCAGGAAGGGTCATGATGCTGGCGACCATCCCCCTATAACACCAATGAAGCTGGCCACTAGAAATGAATTAGATGCCGATTCATGGAAAATATATGACTATATTTCAAGACATTTCATAGCTACGGTTTGTGCTCTTTGAAGACTAGTTATCTACTTTATGTGTTCCCTTCATGTAAAAACTCCGAATTTTCATTGTAGAGAAAACTTTCAAAATTATTCTTTGAAAACAGAATTAAAAATTCACAGTTTCAAAAGAATGAATTTCTTATGAAATTTGATTACATGTATTACTGTATGGAAGAATGCAGCATTTTGGTCAATCTCTTTGGTAAATTTCACACATTAATCACACATCAATTGATTGCATTCTATTCATACACACAACAAGATTTTCCTTACAATGAATTGTCTATTGTTTTTGCATATTGCCATTTTGGATCAAGTTGTAAAACTCAATCCAATTATTAGTCATGAAAATATGGAAAAATTGTTGTCTATTTTTTTTATTTTCTTTTCATTCATGTTTTCAATAAAATAAAAATCAATTAATCTGCTCTATTTCAATAGTTTTGCAATCAGTTTAGTTGGATTGTAATGGAATGGCCTATTAAAGTTGTGCATATTGTTTGTTTGCAGGGAATCATTGTGATTGCATCTGTAATACTTGCAAAATTAGCATATTTTACTTTCATTATCGTATGAAAGTTGGTTATTATAGCAAAATTATCTTTTCTCTCTTTTTGTGCAAATATCGTACATATTATCTACTAAGCTAGTTATTTATTAATACGTTTTTTAGTTCAAATCCAGTTGAGTTAAGTGCTGATTAATTCTAATTTTTCAAGTATGTTAAAATTGTACTTTTTTAAAAATTTGAGTTTGGAAACATTTTTTCTCCCTTTTTTACTTTCTGGTATATAAAGTATACAAAGAAAAGTATTGTAATCATCAAAAAATTCGAACTCGAGATTTCGACGAATCTCTACGTTTTAGACCTCCTTGAGTCTGAAAAACGCAATTTTGGAATTATGTCTGTCTGTGTGTCTGTGAACACGATAATTGGAAATAATTTCAAATAGTTTCAATTTCAGATCCGGGGATGAAATTTGGTATGTGGTCTTTAAAATTTGTAGGTTTCTATTAAGTTTTGGACAAAATCCGTGAACGGGAAGTCTGTCTGTCTCTATGTCTGAAGTCATGTGAACACTATAACTCAAAAACTTAAATAGCTAGATGGATAAAATTTGGTACACAGCTTTATCGTCATGAATGTAGGTCCGTATAAATGTTTGGGCCAAATCCGTCAACGGGTTGACTGTCTGTTGGTCTGTATAATCGCATACTTGTATTTCATAAGCCCTTTGACTTAGATAAATAAAACTTGATATAGCGGATGCTAACATTAATTATAGATCTGTTCCCAATTATCTCAATTGGTTGAAAAACAGGTGTTCAAATTGCATATTTAGTTCAAAATGCACATTGGCACTGTGTGTTGGCGAGCGTTTCGCTTATTTTACTCAAGTGAGCATGGTTGGCGTTTGACCTTGGCGGAAATTGTAGCGAGCCGCAAACACGAGCTTCGGAAATTATGGCAATCACCAAAACGAATCTTTGTTTTGACATTCTCCAGATGGACGTCTGTGATTAACCAGAGGTGTAGTGAAATGTTGTGCGGTATCTATAGTAAGATTTCGTACTCATAAATGTTAAATAAAGTTGTGGTACCTCAGCGAGCGTAAAAATTGCGAACATACGCAATTTTTTTGCAAAATATTAAGTTTTTGGGAATTCATAAATTTTATATGTTTCATTGTAAATCACCATTCATAATTTTTTTTTTCAAAATAACCAGGCCTTGGATAAATATCCCAAAAATATTTACCTACCCACTGGTGTTTACCCACCCCACATTACTGGTTGTATGCGAGAAAGTTTCGGGGAGGCCACTCCCGCTGGTTCCCCATGTATTCACAATTTTGTTTCCTTTATTTCTAGATGGTTATACCTATTTTTAGGTTTTGAAATCTTAAATCATTATTTGAAACTTTTTTTTTTGTTTCAGACAATTTATTTATTATTTTCTGGCAAACATGATGAAGTAAGTTTTAACTGTTAACATCCGCATTCTATTCATTGGACGGTTACATTTTAACCTCCATGGCTAAACCAATGCACTCCATTGTTTCTTTTTTGCTTTGTCTATGAAGTCAATAGGTATTACCAACCACCTAAACTAGTTTCAACATGCAAATACATCTAGCTAGCCAGAAGAAGCCTATTGAAGTCAAAGTGTCGTCATTTTGAAATTTTTTCTTCTTCTTGAATTTGCCTTGGAGATAATGCAAGGAATTCGAAAATATATCTTTGTTTGGATATTTTGCCTTATTTTAAAAATCTTGTAATACATATCTATGAAAAAAGTTTTTATCAAGCAATTTTCTACCAATTTTTCAATATTTTTTCAAAAAAAAAATCATTTTTTTCAGAATTTAATTTTAATTTATAGTTATCTTGATGTTATTAACATAATTTAATAGAAATATATTGAAAATTATTCTTTAAATTAAGTTAGGCATTAACACAGGTTTATATTTACTTATAGATTAATATTTCTCCCTTTATTTCATTATTTTAGCATTACTGAAATCTAAAAATTTATCTCAAGAAAAGTTTTAATGTCAGTAAAGATGCTCCTTGTCATTTGCTTGTGCAACATGTGTTAATTTTCCTACTCAAGTAACTAAATAAATAATTTGTGAAATAAATACCAAAGCTTGGGCATATACCAAATCCAATTATGAGTGATTAATCTTGATTCTTTTAAAATTCTGTCTTGTATGTACGTAACTCTTTTGACTTTGAAACAAGTATTTAAAAATCAATTTGTAATCCAAGCATTGCAGTGGCAAATCCAAGATTTTGGTGTGGGGTCACAAAAATTTTGTATCGCCGAATGCAACCAACGAATGTAACCAACACGAAATGTAAACCAAAACACTTTAATTTTACAGCCATTACTCACCTGACAATACGAATCATAAAGAATACTACAATACTTTCGATAATTTAATAAAAAACACAATGAAATAACTAGCCAAAAAATGTATTCGTCATCGCTACTTGTACTGCGTCAACGCTACAAATATGAGTGGAATGACTAGAAAAGTAGGAAAATTATCGAGCCTGCCTGGCCAGAAAGCAATGTTGTCACGTTTTTATTATTTTTTAAAAAAAAGGATAACTACGAACAAACAGTTGTAGTGATCTATTCTTATAAAAGGCAATGTTTGTGTGCATGTCTGTGATGTCCAGACGAATCTATCACACTTACAGCCATGAAATTTGGCACACAGGTAGTCGTAATGGTGACTGAATGCACCTCGAAGCCGGAATTTTAAAATTTAATCTAGAAAATTTTTTATTTAATGTTTTGTGTTGTTTTGGATGATTTTTTTCACTCATTTCTCAATAGCATGGTTTCACATATTTTTACGAAAAAAATAGATACACCATTGGAAAGAGCAAACGATTTTCGTTCTAATGAAGTTTGCTTTGAATTCCTAACGTAATTTACTGAATTTCGAGAAATTTTTAAATAATAGTCAGTTTTGCCATCGAAATTTTATTTTTGTTTTTAAATTTGCTGCATCCGACTGTCTAACAACACTATTATTTTCAATTTTTTTTTTATTTTATAACTAGAACGGTTCTGTCCGATTTAAAACAAGAACGGTTAAAATATCTTTTCCCGTTTTTTTTTTTAATTAATTTTTTCCTGGTCAGTTGAACGTTATTTTTCTCTAGCGAGCTTCCTCCCTTGACACTTTTCCGGAATGTTGCTGGTAATTTGATTGGCTGACGGGCAGATGAAGTCGTAACCTTCAATTGAATGACTTTGATTATTATTATCGGCAGTATCTTAACGTATGTATTCATCTTGCATACTTTGCTTGCAGTATAATAATGATTTTCACATTGTAATTTTTTAATATTGTTGTGGATTAACTTTTCTACAAATAAAATGTCATTATCGCGGAAAAAAAATAAGCTGGAAAATCAATAATGTGTATCTTTTGTTTGGTTTTCAAAACTTTTTAATGTCATTGTGGGCATTTTTTTCCTTCATTTTGTTGAAGTCCTGATTGCACGGGCAGTGCCGTGCACATACTGCTAGTTTTAAATAAAATCAGGAATTCTAGTTTAGCTCTGGGGGGCTGCAGCCTCATAGGCTCCGCTCTTGGATTCACCACTGAAGCATTGCCTATTCATGGGTTTCATTTGAATTGTGGATATGAGGATTTTACTTCTTTATAAAAAATATCTGCATGGAAAAAAAACCTCTTCTCCTTTGTTTATTAATGTTGCGCTTCTGCTCCTTTTAGGTTGCTGCAGACATGAAATACATCCAGACAGTTATTTCATTTGAGATTGGAGAAGAAACTTTTACTTGTACAGGGAAGACATTGGTGGATCCTGGTTACACTAAACTGATGAGTTGGCAAGCGCTGAGCGCAGAAGAGACTCTGCCTGAGGTGAAGAAGGGAGACACACTCAAAATATCTGAGGTGAGCATTTTTGCCATGTTACTCTTTCAGGGGTAGCTTGTCCATTAGGGCTGCAGATCTACAGCACCCTCGAAATTATTTTAAGAGCTTTGTTCTTTCACTTTTAACCGTGGTTAGTTTAATTAGCAGTTTTTCATGCTCAGAAAATCGTAAATATTTATTTGAATCTTTGTTTACATTTAAAAATGATTGGTTTGCATTTATCTTGTTTGTTTGTGTTAGTGATGTCATGATAGGGGCGTGTGCGTTTTCTATGACATCACAGCCAATCAGGTTTTGCCATTTGGCCAGTTATGGCATCACAGCCAATCAGTTTGTGCCACTTGGCCAGTTATGACATCGCAGCCAATCAGGTTGTGCCACTTGTTTTTGGATAAGTATATGAGATGGCATGTTAGATTGTTTTTAATAAAAAGATTTTACTATAAGCAATGCAGTTGTGTTTTATTTTTGTACTGAGTTAGCCTGATATTCTAAACTGCAACATGGGTGCAGATGCATTGTCTGGTAGGTACATTGCTACAATCTTATTTTGTTATTTTCCCTCAATGAGAATTTGATAATGGAAAAACAATTAATGGGAATGAAGACAGTAAATGAATCAGTAAGTAGGAGATACACAAATTGGGGCTGCTCGCTGAACAGTCCTTGAAAGCATCAAAATTCACTTACTGTGCAATAGTTAAGTGACACATTGGAAAATGAAAACTAAAGTTTCCTCCCATTGAGTTTGCCGCACGGCCAACTGTGTGATGCTTTTTTTTTCTCCTCCCCACCCGAAGCTAGCCTTCATCCTCTTTATTTGTTTTTCTTCGCTTTTTCTCGTTCCCTGTAATTTGGTTATAGTTTCGTTTTCACATTGCCTGATGGAAACTCGTTTTCTTTTGTTAAAAGTCACATATCGAGAAAAAAAAATACAATTCATATAATTGCAATTAAAAATTTGGGGCTATTTAGAGGTAAAGCTGTTTTTAGAACTTGCATTTTAATTGTGTTCTCTTGAGAAATATTTTCTGCAGCACTGCTCGATTCTCGGCTGATGAGCCACCGCTGTACTCTTATACTTTGAATTAAGTATTTAAAAATTTTTGTCTACTGAAAATTGTGTAAGTCAGAGACAATCACAACACACAAAAAATGTTTCTTTACGAATGGGAAAATGGTATTTTAATAAATTATATATGGCATCAGTATACAGAGTGTTTCAGAATTCATGAGGCAAACTTGAAGGACTGGTAGAGCACATGACAGCATTTTATGTATAGGAATGAGTGGTCTGAAGCAATGTTGAGGCACAGGAAATGTGAATTGTTTACTTACTTGCAGCATCATTAAAAGCACTTCTTTGCTGTAATTTTTACAATAATTACTCCAAATCACAACCATCCACAAGCTAAAACATCAGTGGAATGATTGGTGTGCAATTTCCAGATATCGCATGTTTCTCACAAGCATATAGTCACAATGACTAATCAAGTCACGAGATCCTCAACTGAGTCCACCCAATTACATACGCAAAGCACTTCATCAATGGTTTTGAGCTCTTTTATGGATGCGATTTTTAGTAATTATTATAAAAAAACTGTTATAAAGAAGTGCTTTTGAATGATGCTGTAAGTAAACAATTTTTGTTTCCTTTCATTAATTTTTCTTGTGTTTGTGTCTCTTAAAGTGTTGCTTGCATCCATACATTTCTATTAAAACAGTATTTGTTGTAGCGTGTTCTTGCATGCCTTGAAGTTTGTCCCATGAGTTCTGAAATACCCTGCATATTACTATATCATCAGTTATATTTTTGATACTTAGCATTAAATATTGTTAAGTAATTTGATTAGTGATAACATATGCAATAGACTTTTCCAAGTGACTTTCTTTTTGCTCTCCTAAATTATGTTACAGAATTCGCTTTTTTTTAAAATCCTAAATTGTGTTATAGAAATTGTTTTGTTGTTTTTTCTTATCTTTTGCAATTTTGTTTTTAAAGATTTTTTTTTCTCCTGTCTCTATTTTCTAAATTGTATCTCAGACTTCGTTTTTTTTTTTTTTGACATTTCATTTACTATTTATTAGATTTTATTAATTTTTCATTTTTTGTTGTTTTATGTATGTTTCTTTATTTATAATGTTTATTTGTATTGATTTATTATTAATGCTTGTAGTTATTATGTTTGCTGTGTGTACTTTATTATATTTATATTCACATTTGTATTTTGTATTGTATTACGTCCTATTGTATTATTTTACTTATATTTTTTGTATTTTATTTCCTAATTTTTTGTATTATATTGCATACTTCTATTGTATTACTTTAATATTTGTATTGGAATTTTTCTTCCTGCCGACTCGTGACATGATTTACACCCTTTGAATAAGCAGGGTGGATGTGAGAATAAAAAACCACTTTTCTTGCTTAATACAGAGAAAAATATAAATGAATTTTTTTAGCTCTATATTAACCCCCATGTTACATGTTGTACACAATATTTTACAAATTTTTTTTTTTTGACTGCCGAGCTGCAGCACCCCCTGAAATTATTTTTTAAACTTGTATTTTTCGTTTTGAATCTTATATGCTTACTATTACACTCAGAGTTCAATGACTTACGAAAATTCAAACAAAAGTAGTAAATGAAATGTCAAAAAAAAAAAACGAAGTCTGAGATACATTAGAAAATAGAGACAGGGAAAAAAAAATCTTAAAAAAAAAAAATTGCAAAAGATAAGAAAAAAACAAACAATTTCTATAATACACTTTAGTATTTAAAAAAAAAACAATTCTGTAACTA